>VKOC01001369.1:0-125035 GCA_009364415.1 Spea multiplicata | reverse complement strand
TAACCCTTTAAGGACAATGGGCCGTCCCTAAACCCATTGAAAACAATGCATTTTGAGCCCGTACATGTACAGGCTTTGTCATTAAGGGGTTAAATATCAGCTGCCTTCAAATATCTTTACTTTAGAACTTTGTGTTTCTGCTTGATGAAAGCTTTGGAATGTCAGGCTGCTGAAAGTTCAGATAAAGTGAAAAAGAATATTACTGAAGATCCATTAATCCATTTGTATAAAATAACTATGAATCAAAGTAACATCATAGAATACTTTGGCTGATTTCCCTTTGATTTTTTGTATATCATGATCCCTTTTTCAACTTAACCTATGCTTTGAATATATTCAGATATTGAATATATTATAAATTTAGGCAAGGGTATTGTCTGTATATTATTGTATTAACAAATTTATTATATATTATGATTTATAAAATTATTTATCTTATATTATATATTTAATGTGTATGTTTAAAGTTTTCTCATGTGCGTACTTTTGTGTATATTAAATATATTATATAAATATATATGTATTATATATTTATAATATGATATGATAATTATGTATATATATATGTGTATACATATTGCTAAAAATTACATTTTGGTTAACAAAACTGGTTTCCCAACCATTGATGTTTAATTTCAGTTAAGATCCTTAAAAAGGAATTAGAATGCAATTCTCCTGGTAGCAATTACTGCAAACTGCTTAAAATATTTGTGAAACATTTTGTTGAATATGGCTCATGTGAAACTGAAAGAACTGGAGAACAAAACCTGACACAGAAGTGAGACATGTGTAAAGGCACTGGGAGATTTTTGCATTTTCAGAGGTCAACCAAGGTCAAACTCCACTGCATTAATTTTGCAGTGTTTCTTTGTTCCACATAACGGAACAAGATCATTCATTTTCATGTTCTAATTGGATAGCATCTTACCCAGACTATAAGATTTGTAAACAGGTGGCCTAACAAACAAATTGAAGTGGAGCCAGAAAACCAGTGTCCCCTACACACAAAGAACAGTTACAAGATAAGTTAGCATGTTAAGGAATTTGCACCTGTACTCACAAAGATAAATTAAAAGTCTAGGAAGGTTCAACCTTTCTCTCTCTCTCTCACTCACTCACTCACACACAATCTCTCTCTCTCTCACACAATCTCTCTCTCACACACACAATCTCTCTCTCTCTCTCTCACTCACTCACTCACACACAATCTCTCTCTCTCTCACACAATCTCTCTCTCACACACACACACACAATCTCTCTCCTCACACACACACACACACAATCTCTCTCTCTCATCAGCACAATACTCTCTCCTCACCACACCAATCACTCTCATCCTCTCTCTCACTGCACTCACTCACACCAATCTCTCTCTCTCACACAATTCTCTCTCTCACTCACACACCACACAATCTTCTCTCTCTCACTCATACACACACACAATCTCTCTCTCTACTCTCACTCCACACCACAATCTTCTCTCTTTCTACTATATATATCATATATATATTATATACTAATATATTTAAGCTTTGGGGTCACTTATATATGTCCTTGTTTTTGAAAGATAATTTTCTCCATTAAAATAACATCAAATAAATCAGGAATACAGTGCAGATGTTAACGCTGTAAATAACTAGTGTAACTATAAATGGCTGATTTGTAATGGAAAATCTTCATAGGCGTAAAGAGGCCTTTTATCGGCAACCATCAATCTTGTGTTCAGATAACATGTTGTGTTGAGAGTAAGAGAGATATTTTCTGACAACAAAGTTATTTAAAGCAGAGAAATTACTTTCACAGTAGGTAATAAACATTGTAAATAAACTTGTAGCTAATTTAGGGCTAAAAATGTAAGAGGAAAGTTGAGGGGGGGTGGTGAGCTGCATGGAATATCAGAGAGATAGAGTGTGTGTGCATGTGTATATGTGTAAGTGTATATTGTTAGAATGACTGTGTGAGTTATTGTATGGTTTTAGATTGTGCATTTAAGTTTAAGTGTATGGTGTCAGAGTGTGCATGCGTGTATTCATGTAAGTTTATATGTGCATGTATGTATAAGTGTTTGATGTTAGAGTGGTGGCTGTGTGGGTATTTATGTGTAATTGGATGTATATGTTGTAAGAATGTGTGTATTCATGTATGTATAAAATGTTAGTGGGTATGTGTGTATGTTTATGGTATTAGAGTGGCTATATGTATGCAGGTATGTATGCGTTATTTTAGAGCTGCCCCTGGCCATCATCATACCCTCAACATCCTAATCCCTCCAGCCACCATATTCATATTCCAAATCATGATATTCCTTCCCACTTTACATGTCCTGCAGTGCCACTTCTTGTCCACAAACAATTGTGAGTGGCACCTTTGCCTCTAAAACAACTTGTCTGTGCCATCCTTGTCTCCAAACAGCTTGTCTGTGGCTTATTTACCCCAAGCAACTTGTTAGTGCCATCTTTGTCCCCAAACAGCTTGTCAGTGTACCCACATTTTTTCTGCTTTTATTCTGGATTTTTTTATTTCTGGATTTTTTTATTTCTTAGATACAAGTGAAATACAAATACAGGTTTCAAATATATTTTATCACCACACAATAAATGATCAATTCAATTTAAAAATACAACATAAACTACAAATATCATTAACTGATACATCATCCTTCTGGATAAAATGTATGCCAAAGGAATGTCAGATTACATAAATGTATATAATGTGTATAATGATAAGGGCATGCAAGCCCTAAAGACAAAATGCTTAAAAACATACCTTATGAATACTCCCTTGACGAGAAACACACAACATGTATCGCTTCTCTCTTTTCTATACAACAATGTATTTTAAATTGTTTGACATAACATCAGACATTACAAATTGCATTTTTTCCTCTAGTATTTTATATTCTTTTTAACGCTCTCCCTGTCCTTAGGGGTAGAGTTACATTCATTTTTAAAATTATCTATATGTATCCATACAATTTGTAAATCCTACCAATTTCCGTATGTAATTATTTATTTCAAGCAGTGTCAAGATACAAAACCTAAAGATTAGTTTGTTTGTATATTTTTATTTATTAAGTGTTAACAGATTTACTTAGTGCTTTACAGTTTATTAGTATACATATTTTCAACAGGTCACTTTAAAAATATTGTCATTAATAAATTCAGAACAAATATCTATATAATATTAAATCAACACATAAAACATCCTTGTACTTTTGCATACGTGTATACGTGAAACCGAGTCTAGCTAAAAGAAGCTACTTGTCAACACATATTATTTAATTAAAACAAGGTGAATGATTGTGACTGTTAAAATAATCTGCTTCCTTATAATGCAGTGTTTAGATGAGCATCTGATCAGTCAGTGCCAGTGGACCATGAAATAATAATGTTATAAGGAGAAACTGTGAATTAATTTAGAGAAGTAAAGGTTAATAGAAAAATGATCAACAAATATCATAGATCTTAACAGCAAAGTTTATTAACCTTTTTTGATGAGAAGCTTTGACCCAATGATAAATCTGATATTTTTGGACCAAATAACTTTAAAAAATTACAGCAAATAACAAATGGAGATTATTGATCAGACTCCAAAGCGACAAAGCGACTCCAAATTGACTTGATTTTTTTTCATCCAAATTTAGCACTGAATTATGTGGAAGAGGGAGATTATGACTTTGCCTTATTCAAAATGTAATGCAAATAGTAAACTAACATGAATCTGTAGACCAAACTAAACTGTTTCTAAACATCAAAATCCATTGGTCTAAGACACACATTAACAAAATATTGGTATAGGATGTTTTATGTAAAAAATATAAAGGAAGCCTAGCCTAGAAAAAAAATCAGTGGAAAACACTGATTAAAGTAATATTCACCATCCAAAACCATGTAGAATAACACAAAATGCAGAGTACAATATCGAAACAGCATCATCGGTTTCTGCCGTATTACCTATTGATAACTAATATGAAGGGATGTCCTGGACAATAATCCCTGGTTATTGAGAAATAGAAAGATCTATTAAATAGACTGAAAATAGGCAAATCTACTCAAAGATTTTCTGATTTCTAACACACGCTCTAGGATTTTGGATTAGTAATTTGGCATAGCTGACTCTGAAAGACCACTGGCAAAGTTTATGAATTCCTGTGTAATGCATGTTGCCCTTCAAAAGACTGGTTATTTTTAGAGTATATCCTTTGCTGCAGATGGAACGATGTCAAGTTCTTTGCTGAATTGTCTATTGATGAGATAAATTGACTGACTGACAGATTGATTGAGAACTAAACCAAGCAAAGCCTAAGGTACCATAAACTAAAACTGGTCATTTGTAAAGGGAAACTAAGTACAGAAAAAAAGAAAGAAACTCCAACTGTGTAGAGTTGCAGATGTTGTTGTGTTTCTAGTTCCTTACAGATCATCCATAACAAAAAGCTGTAAGAAATGGAGGGTACTTACTAACCAGAAGTTACAGATAGTGTGACAGACACCCTCTTGGTCTAATACATTTTAGATACATCTTAAAGTATGCAACATCTATGAAATCATATTCTACACATAAAAAAATTATATTAATTCTATAATTCAAAACAATGCTAACGCCTTGCAAAAAAACAAAAAAAAAATCCAGTCGCTGCTTTTCCCTAAAACCCATTTTTGCTTCATCGGCTTCCTTATTTAAGGGTACATTAGTCCAGTTATGTATTGTTTAACAAAGTTAATTGGTTAACAAGGAAAGATGAAAATGTGTCTCAGGAATTTCCTTAAGTATGATGGAGGGTATAACATTTTGTCCTTTCTGAGGAGAAGGGTATTAACATAAAAAGGCATGTTACCGCAAGTTGTTAGTTGTTAAATTACTATAAGTAGAGCAAATATAGTTGATTTCTAAGCATTATTAAATTGAAAAGAATAAAACTATATAAACTGTATAAATTTGACAGTATCTAATTTCACAAAAATGTGTATATATATATATTATATATATATATATATATATATATATATACACCCTAAACTGTTGGTTAAAATAAGAAGTACTAAATTCTACATTTTTTTCCATTTTGTAAGTCTCCTGTAATCTCATCATAAAATCTTGAGTCGGATATCTTATGATGGGAGAAAACAACATTAGTAAGACATGTCAACTCACAGGGACTTTTCTTTCAAGAAAAGGTCATTTTTTTTAGTTTTAGACAGAGAAAACATTTTGCTCAGAAATGAGTCTGAACTGCTAAAGGAATGCGCCATATTGTGAAATTTTAACTGTTGGTGATTAATTCTTCTTTCCTTAAGAGAACATGTTAAACTCACCATGCTCTACCATTCAGGCAAAAATATACATCAAAATGTTACACATCAAAATGGTATGTTATAAAAATCATTCCATGCTTTTAAAGTATCCAAGTCCTTTCATATTATTCTCCATACTTTTGGAAGGGGTGCCTTAATATCACGATTTATACTTTATTATATGATAGTTTAGATTGAATTCATTTTATATTTAAAAATAATATTTCAGAAGATGTCAGTCTACTGGAATACAAGCCATAACTTATAAAATGAAGGAAAATTTATGAGGATATAAAAATCTTATGGAAGATGTTACAGACATAAATCAAGAAAAAAAAAAAAAAAGCCAACAGCTCATCAAGTTAACATAAAATTTCTCAAATTTTCAAGTAATTTCTTTGCTACTAAGATGTAAAAGAGACCCTTTTTCCAAGGTAGGAATATTACTCAGGTTTAATATAAACCTAATTTTTTTGGCTGTGGTTCTAATGAGTTTCAAGAACTTTTGGTTAAAACGACAGGGAATTCAATTAAAAATGTCAAATGTAAAGTATATTCAATGAACGCATTGGCTTGTGTCAGAACCAAGCTTGTGGTGCTATTAGTAGAGATAGGCCATTGAATAGGCTAGAAATGAGCATATTATGTAGGTGTGGATGTACGATAGGCCTCACTTTATCTTCTTTGACATTACAAACCCATGATGGTAACCTGGGCTTGAGGAGATATAGCGAGATGTAGATGGGTCGGTAATAAACTTGAGTGCATAATCAAAACAGTTAATATTTTAACCAGCAATGTTGCATTCGAAACACCAAAGCGCAAGTGTATTTGTCTGTCATATACATTTTGGTAGTGATTTAACACAAAAATGAAACACATTGTGGTCATTTTGGGACACAGACCATGAGTGAGTTGGGCCAGTGGTGTGTGGTCATACTCTTTCTTGTTCATATAACATGCAGACCTGCTTGACCTTGTCTGTTCACCATGAAAATTCCATAATAACCCGACACAGTGGAACTGAAATGAAAACACATTTTTAAAGATGTTTTTCTATAAATATTATGTATCCTTTTTTACCATTTCCATTAATGGAATGAAATTCATTATCACCATTATAAGCTGGGAATGTATTTACATGACTGCTAGAAGAGACTTTATTTCACAGGTGAAATCAGTCTTTATTTTCTGTGATTGATTATAGAATTTGCTGGTTTGTTTAGCATATAAATTCTTGCTTTTACCCTCTGCTGTTGGTGGCATAAACTATCTTGTTTTGCACATGCTTTGAATATGTATTTTTAGACTAAGGATGTTTTGAAATGTTTATATATTCTTACAGATTGAATGAGTAATGCAGATGGATGCAAATTGTGTGGAAAGGGATCTGACATGTTGAGAGATGCTTGCTAAACTGAGATGCAAATTAATTGTATCACTAAACAAATCCAAGGTAGGATCCAGAAAAAAAGGTTATATGTAAAGGATTTGCTGTGTCTGTCATGCATATAAGGGGCTTTTACATGCAGATGGACAATTACGTGGAAAGAATGAGATCAGAAATAGGTATTCCGCAAAATAATGTGATCCCACAAAAGATCAAGGACAGATTCATCAAAATATTGGTATATCTATTAACAATAGAAGTCTCAATCCCATCTTCATCACTGATAATTGTGACATAAGTAGGGGTGACTCTATAGATGGGCCACTGCATCACATGCCAGGCTTCATAAAGTGCTTAATAATTATCTCTGGTGATATTGATTATCCTAAAAAATATTGAGAAATGGCTTCAAGAAGACTTATAACAGCGACTTTCATAATTTCCCGGAATTCTCCACACCTATATAGAAGGCCGCAGGAATAGCAAGTAACTGGACGGCCTCTGAACTTGCATTTTTGATGCATAGGTGGCAGGAGTGGCTCTTAGTTTTACTCATTCGCCAACCAGTCCCTTTCCATTCCACCATACAAGCAAACTTCACAGGGCTACCTGGGAAGGAGCTGGCAGCGAGTATAAAATATATGCAGATATGAAGAAGGATTAAGGGTCTGGAGAAAGAAGAAAACGTACCCTGAGACCCACGAAAGCAGGACTTCATCCAGAGCCTTCATCCACAGCGTTTTATATTTAGCTAGCTCTGAGGGTCCGGGCATTTTTCCTACCAGCTAACATTTAATGACAGAGAGAAAATCCCACTGGGAGATTTACCTGGGAAGTTTTTTTTTTTACCCTTTTAAATAAGTACAATGCACTAAAAAGTGTAAGTAGTACTTCACATTTCTGAAAACATTTAAATTGGAAAGTGACTCCAGACTCTCAGTAGACAGGAAGGCACCATCAAACAAGCAAGCTAAATGCATTTATTTTACATTCCAGACAAAATCAAAAGGAATATTGTATACAATACCTTCCTGACCCATTACATGCTAGACAATTAATCATAGTCAAAGTATGTATATCTTCACTTTCTAGGTAATTATATAGTCAGAGCACCCAAGATGATTTAAATGTTCTCACCCAATGTTTGCGCCAATGACATTTGAAGGCAAAAAAAGTACAGCTGGCAATTTAGACCAACTCCAACGTTGGTTAATATTAAAGATGTTTTTTACCTGCTGACGAGCATAAGGTCTCATGAATTTAAGCCCTCATACTTAGGTCATGATGATGATGATGATGGCATGAAAATAGGGCAAATTTAAGTAATGGCCAAAATGGCAAGAGAGTCTAAAAAAAAGGCATGACAAACTGTTATAAAAGTGTAATTTTTGGAAATTGTTGTAGAATATACTAATATCGAAATATACAACGTAAAAAGAAGACTGGTCAATGAAAAATGCCTTATTTTTCTAAATATAGACTATTGTTATATGGAATGTCTGAATTTGTTGTATTAGTGATTAAGTTCCAAATATACCCTCTATACTAGACAGACAAATTATATATAAAGTAAACAAAGAACAAACAATATTATATATATTAATTAAGAATTGACCCCACAGTAAAAGTTCACAGGTTCCATTTTTATCAAATATTTTTGCCCTCTGCAAATATATATAGCCAAATGTTTTATCAGTCAGATGAAACATACCAGGCTGTTTACATATTCATGCAGGTGGCTTGCCAGATTAGTTTGCCTATATAAACAAAGCATTGTTCAGCTGGCTTGGATTCAAATATTTACAGTTGTGTTGAGAATAGAAGGAGTGTTTCAGGCTGAAAGGATGGCTTCACCCCTAGACAGTGATTTTATATATATATATATTTATATATATATATATATATATATACATACAGTACCGTGCACAAGTGAAAACTAAATAAAGTAATAATGTTTTCAAAAATAGACATGTTGGTATCATTTACCAAAACGAAGAACGAGTGAACAGAAAAAAAATCTACATCAAATAAATATTTGATGTGACCATCATTTGCCTTCATGACGACCTCATTTCTTCAGGGACTTTGTAGACATATAGTTAGGTGTATGATTAAACAATTAGACCAAACAGGTGCTAATGATCTTTAATGTAATATGTAGGTTGAACCGTAATCATTATGAGAAACATAAACAGCTGTGTAGGAGGAACACAACTGGGTGAGGAAAAGCCAAGCTCAATAACAAGGCTGAGCCACTGAAGATTGAGCACAGCAACAAGGCCCAGGGTAGTTAGACTGAATCAGCAAGGTCTCCGGAAGGCAGAAATTTCAATGTAGACATGGGTTTCAGATGTTCTGTCCAAGCTCTTTTGAAGAAGCACAAATTAACGGGGACAGTAGACGCAGCGGTCAGCAAAGGGAATTTTCTGCAGCAGGCTGAAGACGCATCATGCTTACTTCCCTTTGCAAGCTCAGGCCATGACCCAACTATTCACAAAATCACAGGAACTGGGGTGCAGAAAACCCATCATGCAATACCATCAGAAAAGGCATCTGACTGGCCTTAAAGTTCTTCGGCAGCATGACAACGACGCCAAACGTACAGCAGCAAGTATGTCTGGGATTACATGAAGAGAGGGAAGTAATGGAGGCTGCCTAAATCCACAGAAGAACTGTGGTTAGTTGTCCAAAATGTTTGGAACAACTTACCTGCCCAGTTTCTCCAAAAAATCCTGTGCAAGTGTACCTAGAAGAACTGATGCTGTTTTGAACGCAGATGATGGTCACAACAAACTTTTTTGTCTGTTCACTCACTCGCAGATCTCTGTGATTCACTGCTGCTTCGAGTTTTAGAATGCAAAATTACATGTAAACAAATCACAGAGATGAATCTTTAAAGAGGGCAGATCCCTCTCAGCCTGGCACCCCACCAATTATATATCATCATTCCACAACACAACATGCCCTACTACAGTTCACTTTCCTTTGCCAGAGCAATCCATGAGGGTGATCATTAATCATCTGCTTCTCTATACCACAGTAAATTTACAAGGTTGGTAAAGCCTAGAGGATAAAAAAAACATCCTCATTAATATAAATCTGTATGTTACATCATATTAACAATTAAATATATATTCCATCTGACAATTCAACTATATTATTATTCCAATTCAATTCCACTGCCAGCAATGATTCCAAGGATCATCCTAAAGGAATGTTTTCCATATAATTCAGCTAAAAATCTGAAAAAAAAAATAAAATTGTTAGAGTGTTTGACCAAAATCACAGGTTCTATGGCCAGGTGGATGATTTAGGTAAAGGTGACCATGCCCTTCTAACCATGAGTCTTTATACACTTTTACAATATCAGGGTGAAGTGACAACTCTTTAGATCCCATGTACTTACTACATTATACAAAAATTCCAGGGCGGCCCTCTAGTAGTCCTGTCACATAATTAAAACACATGTTCCTGGCACTCGTGTTGCACTGATGCCTAATATTCCTAAAACAAAGAAACATGGATTTCTGACATACGATACAGTGTTATCATACATGGTATGTAATTGGAAGCTAGAAGAAGGCTAGCCCAATGAACGTGAGCAGTTCTCGCCTATCCAAACTTCACAAAAAAAATATTAAATGATCCCGGATTTGACGCATCTTGGATTTTTACACTTCTGTGCTGATGTATAATCATATAGCTTTTGAGCACAACAAAAACATCCATCAATGACCACCAATAAAAAATCCCCATAAATCAACGTTAAGTAAAGTTATCCTGAATTTATTTCTTATGCTTTAAAATGTGTTGCTTGCTAGAGACCCATCGTGGTGTTTTTGGTTGCAGCCAAAGATGGCTTACCTAGCCTTTGGCTCAATGAGTCAAGCCTAGGCACAAGCCATGCAGACTCGCCAGCTTCTATTTGTTAACATATATTTCTTATTCTTAAAATCACTATTAGTTGGAACATTTGTCGGCGGATTCCTGACGGCGCCAGTTAGAGCCTTCAGATTTTGTTTATAGCAGGCTGTTGCTAACAAATCATTTTTAACTTTTGTATTTTTAACATCAGCTGTCATGTTTTCACTGCACCATATTCAAAATATTTTCAAACACTTAAACAGATGTTCAGTAATAAGGCATAAAACTGTGCAGTAAGTTTTCTTTTCCTAACAGCGATGAAGGTTGTTTTCAATTTTAAATGTTCATGTTGTGTACTTTTTTCCTGTTTATTTGGAAATAAGTACAGTATGTACCAGTACCATATTATACATTTGAAAAGTATATACAATGTCGGCTCAAAACATAGGCTATACACTTCATTTGAAAGAAACTGGACATTTGCAAGATCTGATAAAGTTTTGATTTTTCAACAGTTTTTTGGGGTACACGAGTGAGGCTTGCACTCAAATTCATACTATATATATATATATATATATATATATATATATATATATATATAAACTATTTTAATTTTGGAAGTATTACATGTATGTCTATTTGCCACCGCATAAATCTAAGACAAGTCCAAGGACTGATTAAGGTCTATGTTTCTACATCACAAAAAAAGGCACACCAGATGGACTGAATGGTCATTATTTTCCATCAGATTCTGTTTCTGAAGGGGTTCATTATTAGCTTATTCATAAAATACCTAGAAGTTCTTATAATTGTTACTTTTTCCTCAGAATTTTCAGTTATTATGATGTTTTGGCATTATACCTATATCTATTGCTATCCCAAGATGTTTTATATGATACCATAAATATCATGCTTTATGAAATATTACAATAATGAACATTTTGGGGGTTCTAAATGTCTTCTTCCACTTGGGAGAACAGGCCCTGTCATTATAGTGATCTGTGTGGTTTTTTTTTTTTGCAAAAATGATTAGCTTTTGGCAATCATATTAACTTGGTTCTAAAGCAAAAGAAATCCTTTACTATCCCCAAGAGACCTTTCTAAAATAACATGACATTAAATATCTATTTCAAATTACAAAGATATGTTAAGCAAACTGATCGGTAATCACCAACTCTATTTCTGTAGCAACATAAATATCTAAAGCGAGAAAGATATACGCGAGAAATAAATCAAAAGGAACAATAGCAGTAAGTCTACTCATTGTATACTGCCGACATAGACAAATGTCTGAACAAGACCAATGTTCACTTCATCAGCAAACTGAATTATGGCTTAGGGAGGGGTAGTTTGAAGCAATCACACCATATGTTATCAATTGAGAAAGTCACACAAAGAAGGAAAAAAACACTTAATAAAACAACAAAACCAAAGATTATGTGGGTACAATCTTGAAATGACATGCTGGAAGTACCGTTCCCAAATCTTTTGTGTAACATAAAGAAGTTCCAAGTATCCATTCACCTGCCTGGGAAGGTGCACAAATGTTCCTACCAAAGATTTTGCAATCAATACCTAAGTAAGTACCTTATAAGAGCATCCGAAACCAGCTAATGTCTCGTTTTGTCAATGAAAACTGTGAAATATGGTAATACACGGAATAAAAACAGAGGCTTTATTATATAAAAGAATGCAAATAAAACGTAAAAAAGGCGTTTTCTTCAGTTGTAGTTTATGGATTACTAGTGGACTATTGAAGTATCAAGTCAAGTGGCAACTTTCTATCTGCAGGATATAGTTCTGTTTGCTGAGATAGCCGTTTCAATGAATTGATTGAGTAGATTGATATGCAATGGACACTCCAGCTCCATTTTCATGGAACATGCGTGGAACAGAATGGAATCCAACATGTATTGAGAAAAAAAATCATTTTAGTGACTGTACTGTCACTGTCTTTAGTCCATTTTTGGAATTGCATACGTTTTTTGGTTTATGACTGTCCACGCTAACACATTTTAATAAAATGGGCTGTAATCCAGAAGATGGGGGCATATATACATCCAGTGGGGAAGTGGGAGGCATTTTTAATGACATATTGCTGTTCTTCTTCGGACTTTTTTAAGGATTACTGTGTCCTCAATGGCTCCTTTTCATGTGTTGAACAACAGGAATTGGTTAAAGTCAGTCAGATAGTAAAATATAATTTTACTTACAATTTTTACCCATTGGGTGCTGATTTGAACACCCCAATCCCCCTCTCATACCCCCTAATTTATAAATAAGACCCCACACCGAGGGATGCTGTTATCATGTAAGATGATTAAGCCACCGTTTATTTTTTTCTTCCCAATTCAAGAGGCTTTCTCTAATGTTTGAACAACAATGACTAGAACATTAGTAAATTCTGTAATAAATAATTGCCAGACTGATTAAAAACAATTAAGCATGACATAAACACAGAGCAACAGGACAGAACTTTCAAAATAAACAAAATACTCTTATTTTAACGGCATAACGCTAACATAAATAACAGCGGAGGCACTGGCTTATTTATACCAGTTATAAATATTTATAAAGCTAAACTATCCAACCTAAATCATATTGAATGTAATATAAATTCCAAGATTTCAAGACACTTTAAAAAAAAAAAAAAAGAAGAGTATAAATATAAATTATTATATAAATGATATCCTATAAAGAACACATAAAATACTAGATGTTTTTCTTTTGTAGTCAAGAATTTATAAATTGGAATTCGATTACAAATAGGCTTTTTGAAAACTGTTTATTTAGTCAGCCTAAAGTGCCCCATTTTGGGCACAGTCATCTTCCTTTTTCTGCGTTGTTGTTGTTTCACATAAAATATTGTCAGTTATCTTTAAGCATGCTGTCCCACTTAGAACATTATTTGTGTTCTCAAGTATGTTAATCAAATAAAATTTAGGAGTTCTTTAACCCCATCATTACCCTATCGATGCACAAACGGCTAAGCAAGATGCCCCTTAAACGTACCTGTGCTTAATACTATCCTATTGTCAGTCTGGACTAGCGTTTGTAATTAGAAGCCAGCATCGCTGACATCATGTCGAGTGTGTGTGTAACAATTTTGGGGGCCATATACTGTTTTATAAGGAATGCCCAATAACATTTTACTGAAGTTCAACAGTCCTAGGAATTTTGTTTCTGAATCTCCATTTGTTAAACATCCAAGTGTTAAATTCAGCAGAGTACATGGAACTGCATCTTAAAAAATCTCCTTAAAAGTTTGGAATATATTGATAAAGTACAATCCAGAACTTCATTAAGGCCTGCCCATTGAGTATATTCATTTGAAGTATGTGTGTCCTAAAGCCACAGTCTTGATTGTTTTTTTTTTATTGTGTAGTGTATTAAAGGTCTATGAGGAAGGACTTTCTAATCCAGGGGCGACAAAGGAACAAGAGTTATCTGGTGATGAGCTCATCAGACCATAATAGGCCATTTTAAACACTAAAGTAACACATTTAATAAAATCTGCTATTGAAAGTAGGAATCTTTGCAAAGTGGCACAATTAGTAACATTCATGCAATCGATAAAAATCCTTAATTAGTGTATCAAACATCAAGATATACAAGATACAAAGAAAAAAAATCATCTGACCTATTTATAATAGAACATACATATATTCCTAATTTTATTTTATATTTGAAATTTAAAACTCTGTTTTATATGTTAAGTCATACAACAGCTGAACTAAATTAACATATAACATGACTATGCCTACTAAATAAGTATCTGTAGAAAAAAACTAGCGACAAATTATCTTTAGCTTCTCTGTGAACCATTTGGTCTTGAAACGGCATTGTCTGAAACACAGCATAGAATATAGAAATAGAAAGGACACGATACGCCTAAATATCATTAATAAGAAACAATGTAAATATAAACACATTAAATTCATAAAAAGTATAGAGTGATCGTTTTTAAAAACATTAAACAATGTGAAAACATTTACAAATTATTTAGACAATACATTGGGATTTGTTCACTAAATAATGTGCATCCAGTAGCTGTATTCTTGGGTGGTAGACTTTCAACATGGACATCCATATAGACATATCATATCATGTAATATCTTAGAGAACAATTCTAATGTAAATATCATGTATTTTGTCAAATTATAGGGATAATAATTCCACTAACTAAAATCAGAAATATAATAATAAGATGAAGCTTCCAAAACAGCAGAAATATAATGAGTTTGCGTTTGTAGCTGGCGTTGAAATAGCCAGATTCGCCCCTTTTTCTTTAAAGGTGAAAGCCATCTCAGTATTTTGCTGTTCTAGATTGAACGATGTTATTGTATAAAGTGGTATCCCACTGTGGTACAGTTATTTTGATTAAGTGTGTTAATTGGTTTTTTAAGGAGGTTCATTCTTTAGGGATTTTCTTTACTGGTTTCTGTAATACAACACCTCATCGTATATTAGGTACCTTACACCATGTAAGTAATAGTTAAAAGGCTCAGGAAGAACAAGGAAAATATTGCATATAGACACTTATCACACACAATGGATTGATCAACACAGCCAAACTCTACTCAACTTTACACTTACTTTTAAGTGTATATGTATTGTTTTTGGTGAATATGTATTGTTTTTGGTGTATATGTATTGTTTATGAATTGTTTATGTTGGTCTATGAGTGGACAGAAACATGCATGACATAGAAACATAGTACCCAGATGAAGCTTCCACTTGACTTTATTCTTGTTAATTATGGTGAAATAATCTTCTCTACTCTAGGTTCCCTCAGACATGGCTACAATTAAACACTGATGATACTTTTGGGAGTCATGTGGACTGAGACAGAAAATGGACTGATATATTGCCAAGTAAGTATAAAGGCCCTTTTGTTTCAAAAGCTATTTTTCTCCCACCTAAATTTGGCACCTTGTAATGCTGACTTTAATATAGTCTGCTATTCCGTTAAGCATGTTGGAAAGTCGGTGCATTGCAAACTGTTATATCTACAACAGGATCTGTGCAGGGAACATTGGATGAAAGAAAAGATTTGGCCAAAACTGGCTCCTTTGGTTTAAACTGTGATTAAGTAAGTTTGTAGAAGAATTTGTATCTGTATCCCTGGAGGGGACAAACAATGGACTGCAAATATTGATTTGGGGACTAATGTTTGGGTTCAGTTTGTTATTACATAAACAATGTTAGGAAAGTTCTGTTCTCATCAAAAGAATAAGACTTTTTTAAACAAAAGGAACTAATGGTGCATGTGAAAATATACTTCTGTAAAACATGGGATATTTATGTGACAAGCCATATTAGACTGCAATGCCATAGAAGTTATAGAGGAGACTAAAGAATACCTAACAAAGGGTAAGTACCTAAACCTAAGCATTGTCCTTTCTCATTGACTTTTTCTCCAACACATTTCAGTTTGGCTTAACTACAGAATGTATGATTATAATTCCAACCAAGCAGAGGAGATAATTGCGTGGGCCACCAGTTTTTAGGTGACAATTAGTGGCAAGCCTGTGTTTTCATACCCCACCACTTTTATCTATATCACTAAAATCTGCTCGTGCTGTGTCCATTCAAAGATGTGCTCTACATCTTTTGAGGTTTTTTGAGGACCGGTGATTTTATTTTTTTTGTTGATACTTAAGCAAAAGGATATTTTCAATAGGGCACAAGGAATTAGCCCAGAGATAAAAATACATCTCACTCTTGGACTTTATTCTGGAAACACGTCATCATGGCTCTTCACTACCTAAAATTCCGGCCTGCCCTAATAAAAACACTAAGTCTTCCTGTGGCCACCTTTCTGGATACCAGTTGGATAGACGCCACTCTTCATTGTGCACTGTGCCCCTCCCCAGATAGTAGAAGACATCAGTTCAGCTCACAGAACAGCATCACAATGCTGAAGGACAGACCAACTTTAGGTCCCATGGCTCCAGAAAATGACTGGCAAAATAACCAGATAAATGCCTAATTTTCTGTTGGGTGTGATAATGTTGGCCGAACACTTTATGACTTATCAAGCTGCACTTGAGTTCCAAATTTCTATGCCTAGAGCAGGGCTCAACAAATCCCAGGTGCCAGGTCGCCAGGGCGACTGATAATTTTGTCCTGGCGCCTAGGTGTTTGTAAGCCAAACCTATAATTGGGACTTGGATCCTCCTTTCCGGCAGCAGCGGACGTCTGTGAGATGCAGACAACCCCGCTGCGGGCGGCTCCACCCACCCTCCTCACTGAACGGGGCTGTCAGCGCCCACGAAGGTCACTGAGACGCGCTGGCCAGCTGACTCAATTCTATTTCGTATCAACAGGGACAGCCTCTTAAAATGCCACCCCTGTCGATTCAAAATAGAAGCGAGTCAGCCGGCGCCGCTCAATAACTTTGGTGGGCGGCACCAGCGCTGCTCAATGACCTTTGTGGGCGGTGCCAGCCCAGTTCAGTAAGGAGGGTGGAGCCGCCGGCAGCAGCAGCAGGGTTGTCTGCATCACACAGATGTTTGTATCCAACAGAGTGCACATGGGGGTCAGGTAAGTTGAAGTAACTGGGGGCATGCTTGGCAGTGGGAGGATGGGACAAAGATGACTATGGGAGACTGGGGGCAAAGGCAAACTCTGTCCCCAATTTCCTATAAAAATCTTTGTCACTAAATAGCTTCCATAGTCCCATGTTTAGTGACAAAATGCCTATGGGAAACTGGGGGCAAAGGCAAATTCTGTCCCCAGTTTCCCATAGGCATCTTTGTCACTAAACATGGGACTATGGGAAGCTATTTAGTGACAAAGATGCCTATGGGAAACTGGGGACAGAGTTAATTAATGTGATTAATTAATGGTGCTTTTTAGTGTGGACAAAGTGCTGGGGCAAAGTGTGAGTGCTGGGCAAATTGTGAGTGCTGGGGCAAAGTGTGAGTGTAGGGCCAAAAAAAGTCCTGGCTACTAACTTTTTAGCTGGTTCCTAGATGTAAAAAAAAATGTCAAGCCCTGGCCTAGCGTATCTGCGTTATATTACACTCTTCATATAAAAGACACACTATAAATTATAGCAGCTATGTGCGCACTGCATCACCAGTATTATATTACAGTATTGATAATGAACGTACTGCACACTGCAATTTTGAAATTAAGCGCTAAATATGGAGCAATCAGCAGGGACATCCGCAGGTTGCTATGACAATAGCTTCACATTTAGAATTGTACCCCAGAGTTGTTGTCTTTTTGTTATCATAGTGACTAATTTCTATACATTTTATCCCCAACATTATACTACGACATAAAAGACACCGGGTGTTATTTATGTCAATATTTATAATAAAAAGGTGTTTGTGATGCAAAATTTGAAAAGTAATCTTATTACCACAGCAACCATTGGAATATGACTGCAGATTGGACCATGCCATTTGGTTGCTGTGGCCATAAGACCACTTTTCAAACTTTTCATGTGAATCACTTTTTATGCAACACCTCCACTGAATCATAACATACATCTTTACACACTATGTATCAACTGCATTATATTTCAGTTTCCACATAACATCAGTAGCGTAGTTAGCGAACATATTCATTTATATTGTTAATACCATTTTATTTCCATGCCATGTATAACTTGAAGGGTCTATTATGATCAAATTAAAGGGACACTCCAGCTATCATATGTGCTTTAATGCATATCATGCGTGGTGCCTTTAAATATTCGTGGCATCTCTTTATCAAATGTAGAATCCACACATTCATATTCACATACAATTATCCATAGACATTAATGCTCACATACACATATACGTATATATTTATGCTTACAAACACTTATACATAGACATTCATGCTCACACACACTTAAACATACACATTCGTGCTCACATACATATCCATGCACACATACACGTATACATACACATACATATCCCTCTCGACTGCCCCTAACTCCTTACCTCTCCTGCAGATTTTGAGCCTTGGCTTCACTGTGGGGTCACTTGGAGTAATGTAGCATGACCCCACTGGGTTTCTGTCTCTCTGTGCTGGTTCAGAATTGTTTAGAAATTTCTGAACAATTTTGTACTGGCACAAGCAAACAGGAGCCAGTGGTCGCCCTAGAGAGGTAGTCCCCTTTGCAGTTGTGACCCCTGCAACCTCAGTAGTTATGCCACTGACTGTGAGCACTTTTTTTGAGATTGATTGGCTAATTCAAGCAGCCAAGATTCTTCAGACCATGGAGGAGCAGGGGAAATGCACCTTGCATCTCATGCATATGTTTTTATTATTTTATTGTCTTTTTTTTAGCTTTTGAAGCATTCATATTAATGCACTTAAATAGTACTTTTTCATGCATTCTTCTTTAGCGGGGCTGTCAGAGACAATACAGCTCCCTTTAAAATCCGATGAGATCATACATGCTATTACATGCATTGTACAGTTATTACAAGAAACACTGTAACCACTGCAGAATAAAGTCTTCCTATACGATTTGCACTGCATCCCAAGAAACAAAGTAACAAAGGCAAGTGATCATAAGCAGCTTGCTTTATATGTCGTATCCACCATAGGGAAGGGTGTATAGGTGATAGTGTAGCACACAGTGAGAGCCCCTTCCCAGCAGCATGCACACAGTATGTACACAGTAGCAGCTGCACTCGGTAGGAGTGGCACACAGAAGGAGGGACTCAGCTCATGCTTGTCACAGCCTATTACTTATTCATTTCACACAGGGAGTCTTGCCAGCAGCAGCTCTCTCCTCTTTCCCCACTTCAAACTCCACTCTCCAACCGTTGTCTGGAAAGACTTTTTTTTTGTTTTATTCTTCAATAACCTCTCCACCCCCTCCTCCTCTTCTTCTTTTTTTTTTTTTTTAAACCAGGCAGAGGGTGCATTTAATACAAACTCATGTATCCCATCTATTTTTTTTTCTCGCAAATTCGTATTGATGGAATAAAGTCTGCTTGAACTGTTCTGGAGTTTACACTTAATTTATTTTTTTTACTATTTATTTTTTATTAGTATTATTTTTTTTTCTAGTGCTATGGTCTGATATTTTGGATTTGTTTATTTTTTTTTTTTTATTTTTTTCTATTTTTGGTGTGTGGGTGTCCTGCTTTGGAAATCAGTACCCTTCTCAATGCTACTACATAGGGAGCTTGCAGTCCCCTATAAGAAAACGCGTGGCTCCTTTGTGCATAGCTCCTGCTGAATGATGATCAATGCTCAAGCTTGTGGTTCTGTTCTTGGCAGTTTTTAAAGAAACAACACGACCCCCTGTTTTTTTGAGCACCATCAACACCCTCCCGGACTTTATCACATCTCACTAAGCCTGCTTTTGGGTGTCTTTGATCATAAATGCACTCAGCTTCTGGAAGATCCTGGTATAACAAGCAAACACTTTAGATTCTTGATCAGTTCTGCAACTTGCACCTACAGCATTTGCACCTGACACTAAGAGAAAACAAAAAAACAAAAAACAAAGATCCTTTGAATGCTGATTTTGTAAGAACTAGGCAAAACTGCAACTTGACAAATTAAAACATGGATGTAAGGTTTTACCCAGCAGCTGCTGGCAATGCCCTGCCTGCAGGAGATGCATCTACCCTGGACTTCTCCCAATGTTTAGACTACTACAGCTACAAGGTAAATATTGAGTTTTTATTTTTATCAAAATAGTGTCATGTTTATTGTAAGTATTCAAGATATGTCTGTCTTTTAAGAGTTACATTGTATATAGTTTGTCAAATAACAAAACATGGCACTGATTCGGAATCAAGTGCCTTTATGCCTTGTTTTAATATTGTAGGTGATGGTTTGCAAGCTAACATAGAGAGATTATAGTGTTTTTTGAGAAAAAGGGATTACAGTATCTTCTGTGTTTAATTAGAATGAATGACTAGGAGCTATTGGCACCTGATATATTAAATTACAGAAAGTAGTATGTATGTATGTTGAATACCTCCTCCTATAATTATCTGTTCAGTGATCAGTCTTTGTTTTATGCAGAACTTTTGTGCCAGGTTGATTTATATGCTGAGATCTAGACTAGGTCTTGGCACTAATATTCAACCTTGGTTAGCACAATGTGTGGATAACATGCGTTCTTGTTAAATCCTTTGTCATAATGTGGCTTGTGTTTTGACAACAGAACATTTGATCTGAATGGAAAGACACTGTGCACAATGTTTGAGTTGGGCTGTGTGCATTTACCATGGCACTTCTCCTATTGTTGTGGGAATAAATTAATGGCTCATCCTATATTCAGACTTTAAACAGTTTATACTTTTAGCATAATGGCTTTTCATATAGCAGCTGGAACAGAGAATCAAACATAAATGATCTCATAAAAATGGAATGCATGTCATAGGGGCAGTGGAACATGTTTTTTCTATTTTAAAACCATAATTAATTTTATCTTAGGCACACATCCAGTGAATCAGAATACTAATAAGTGTCTTGTGCTACAGCATGCTTTAAAGCAAACTATTTTGTAATATATATTTGAATGTTGCAGATACATTTTTATAGGTTGAAAAAATATAATTAAAAAAATACTATAGTCAGTACCTTTTTATGTATCACTTTCTTATAGTTTTTTTTTTAGGAAATGTTATTTTATAATAAATATATATATATAAATATAATTATGAACGTGATATATTAATGTCTACCATGCTCGCGAAATGCTAAGGATATATTGCTGTGGGAGAGTTTAAAAAATTATGACCCTTGACCTTACAACCTACCCATAATGCATTCTTGTTTGCCAATAGCAATATAAAGATTTCCCTCTGTTGAATGATTCTATTGTTGTTTTGCTAATTAAGATGAAAAGGTCAAAGGGGGTTTGTATGTAGGTAATTGTAGAAGTTTAAGTACAAAAAGATTCCTTGGAATCTAATTATCATGCTTTTTTTTAAATTAATTTTAGTATGATTTACAATAACAATTAATTATATGTTAAATATTTGGGATTTTCACTTTCACAATATATTTTAAGGCTGAATAGTATACTTTAATTCATGTTGCGTTATATTGCTTCCCCCTTTTTTTAAAAAAAGAAAAATAAGATGAAAGGATCCGGCTAACTTTTAATTACTTAAAAAAACATTTGCGAATGAGATGAATATAATTCATTTTACTTCTGCCAATAAAATTAAAAAAGTAACTTTTTTTTCCCTGTAAACTTTTTCATTCCTCACCATGGGAATTAACTCTTCAGTATAAACTGTAAATTATTTCTTTTTTTATATTCACATGGGAGCTTTTGCACGTACCCCCTTCATTTAATCATCCTGTAATTAAAACGAGAGGATAATACTTTGTATAAGACCATCTAAAATGTTCTCCCATAATGACAGAATAAAAATGCAGTAATTGCAATATTCCCCTCTTGGCAATTAAGCCAGTATATTTATTTTTGATGATGCATTCACAGTAGGACAACAGTATTGTAATGACAGTGAAATCTCAGCTAATTTTCCAATGCAAAATTACTTTAAAGTGGTACATGCCATTTTAGATGTAAACAGTGCTCAGGGCATGTTTTAGAAAGCTGATGTCACTTTAACATTAAATGGACTGAAATGGGTTTAATGTAAATATTTAAAACTTGTATCCTGACGGGAGGTTTAGCTTAGGATTTATGACCAGTAATGTAATTTGTCATTGAAGCTATGTAAAGGAAAAGGTGAGAGCGAGGTGATAGAATACTGTGCTATACAAGTTCTGAAAAGGCATATGTGTGCGCACATATCTACAAATGTACATATTAACTATTGATTTATTCACAGTTATATAAATTAAAAAAAAAGCAAGATGGTAAGTAAAACGTAACAGATTTTATTTTTCTTAACTACTCATAGATTTCCAAATGGGGCCCTCATAAGCCCACCTGTGTCAGCTGCTGGGCAGAGTCTTCGATTCCTGTTGTAGCTGTATGTGGTTTTGTATGTACTTATTAACCCGCTCCTACTTCAATTGTACAGGACTAATTCAAATAAGATTAAACACATTTCATTGGGTAAATATACTATGAACATGTGGCTTGGTGTTATTCATGTGTTCTCACACTACAGTAGCTCATCAACTAAGGCATCTTTATGGCTTGAGAATCCACATATTATCTCAAATAGAACAATTGATGGAAATTGATTGCAATGATCAACATGCTAGTTAGCTTTCCGTTTTTTTAATTGTGAAAATGGCCCAATATACTTTACTTGGCCTCAGAGTGATGAAGACATGGCTAGCTCACTTACGAGTCAAAAAGTCCTGGGGTGCTTTAATCAAGTCATACTCAAAGTTGATTTGGGCCAACAAAGGTGCTACATAAGCTTTTGGGATCACAAAAGGCTCACCTTGTGATGATTAAAGGAGCCCTAAAGGTCCCAAAAAGCTTACCAACTTCTTTTTCTATGTTGGTACAATAAAATCAAATCAAATTTTAACTAAATCCATTATTTTCTCTTGGGCTTACACTATTTTTTCTTCTTAGCCAAACCATCCACATTTATAGAAATCTATTACAGAATTGTAATGTATTTCTATGGAGTGTCAATATAATGATGTCGGTGCTTTTCCACAAGGCACTGGAAAGGGAGATTGAGTGAAAATAACATTTAAAGTCACCTAAGGTGTTTACATCTTGGCTAGAATCAGCAAAAAATGATTAAAAAGGCTACACAAAGCATAAAAAGATCTTCCACCCGGGTTCCTGTATCTATTTTTCTTTACTCTTCTATACACAGACTGACACCTATCCAGTAAAGTATTACTGACTTATTGATACAACTGTAAGAGTCTGAAAAAGAGTTCCCTCTGGAGTGTTTTTTTATTGATAAACATTGTAGTTTCACAAATAGTTTTGCTGACAATTATAGTTTAAAGCCTCGCCAACAAAAAATGGATATTAAAGTACTTTGTAAGAAGAAAACAAACATTTATCTACCCCTTCCTCTGCCTGATTGTCACGTCGGTTTTGGCTAATTTGAAGACTTCAATCACTTAGAGGAAAGAGCTCCCTTTGACCCTGTGGAGCTCTCGCGAGAGCCAGCGCTGGGACCGACGGCGCAGGTAGTGTGCATGCGCACTTGCAAGCAGGAGATGTGTTCCGCCAATTGTAGGGAGGTGGAGGAACGGTAAAAATGCATATGCAGTATGTGGATGAATCCTTCCATGCTATCATATGTATTATAAATGATGGCTAGAGTATACCTTCAACGCTAATTCTTACCTTTGGGCCTGCAATTTGGGTCTTGGTCTATATGAAACACGTACCTCCCTCGAAAGAGTTTACATGTTAGGCTTATCTGAAACTGTGTACCCATTTTTAATTGACAGTCAAGAATAAAATGTAGCAGTTTGTAGACGGTATGTCCAAGTACATCAGGACAGATAAGTAGGGTTATGTAATAAGTTTGACCTGTCCTTACTGTGTCAACAAGACATCTTGTAATATTCTACGTTTTTACTTGCATAGGCAATTTCAAGTAATTAAGAAATACAATTAGTCGGCTTAAGAAGGCAATGAAAGTGATAGAAAAGCTGGCGCTATTATCTTGACTGGATCTCCAATCTGTATATTGCACTAGCGTTAATCTCGATTTGTAACGTGATTGTGTAGCTAATTGCTGTGATGATCAAAGCTAATAGGCCATTGGTGTACTAGGAGAAACACACGCGCCAAACCACAGGTTGATCACAAATCCTGCGGTTAATGAGATTAAGGTCAACTTCTGTCATCATAACACACAGGCATGATGGAGACACTAACCAGACTTCATTGTAAAGAGAAACAATTCCTGGATGAACAAATTTCTGAGCCTGGCTTTTGTCAAAGGTTAACTCTGGTATTTATGCCCTGTTTATAATACAGACCAGATTTTAAATGCACAGTATGTCCTGTGCATTAGGCAAGAGTGAGCAGTCTTTCTTAATCAAATTTAACAATGTTAAAGGTAAATATTTAACAGATTTAGCTACTTATTATGTTGAATTTCTGTGGTGCCACTTTTGGGGTAGTTAGTTTCCCAGGCTTATGACCTTCACTATTCTTAAAAATATGCAAAATGTTTATCAATGTTTGTACTAATTTAAAAACATAACGTTTTTTTTTAAAAAAAAAACTAAATCTTTCTTCTTTTTAATTCCTGTCTCATTGTGATGCGGTAAATTGGCCCAACACTGGGTTTAATAATTTTGTGTGAGCTATTTGGTATTCCATTTTCCATGCATATGAGGGTTTTTTTATAGTGTTGGCACAATTTGAGCTATGACTTTAACATACATTCTTAAGTGTTAGTTAAATATTAGCCAAGAATACACACCTGTCTGAACCAAGTATGAACATTGTAAAAATAAAAAAAATGACTTTTGCCTCTTATATTTTTTGCTTTCTTGCTTTCATGACCATCTCCAAATACTAAAGGAACCTTAATCTATCAATGTTTTTCATAATAATGAAACTTCCGTTGTCCTTCCTATGGCCTGCATTAATGCTAAGCTATTGCTTTGGCCTATAGGACTTCCAAGCCAAAGGCATGGACAGAATGAGATTGGGTTCAACACTGAACCCATCCCAAAATGGAACACATGGTGATCACATATATAGGCAGGAAATCGGTGTCAGAAAGAAATCATCAAGCATAGGTTTTAAGTGAAATATTGGTCACATTATAAAAGGGCAATAAATTATCAGGAGTCATTGGGGTTTGAACCAGCAATCTTGCTCATGGTAGCTATTACACCTAACCACTACACTACCAGGTAACTTATGACATGCTGGCATTTCTACATCCCATGGACATAAGATACCTGTTTCTTCTGCCTGACTCGTGGCTATTACTATCAAGAACCTATAAATACATGGGCATGCTCCTAGCTTAGTGCTAGAGCATTGTATATGTGGTCCTGTTTGTATCCTGAGGATTGCTGAAGTGCTATGTGTTGTTTGGATTTTCACCCATGGCTTGGACTTGACATTGAACATGGTTTACCCCTTTATTCTGCAGTTGAGTTTGATCATCTGGAAGTTCACCTATTGGTATGGGCTTTGACTTCTCTTCTGAAGGTACTTGGTACTGTGCTCTAGACCCCCTTGGCTTCTCTTTGTGCTTCAGACTCCCTTGACATCTGTGCATCAGCTAGTACCTGCCTGCTCTACAGAGCCCATTGCTCTGAGCTTGTTCTTAGACTCCTGGTATTTTCTAGTTTTGTCTAGAGATGACACCAAAAGAGAAAGCCAAAAGATAAAGCAGACAGCTGCCTAGAACTCAACACAGCATACCTGCCTGCCTCCTACCAAGTTCAAAGCCCGATCCCACCCATGCACATGGACTCCAACTTGATTTGGCACCCATGTACCAGATTTTTCCTCTGTAATGGCACAAGAGAGCTAAAACCTGAGATGTTCCCAATGGTGAAGTACCATAGGACAGGCTATGAAGTGGCTGTCTGTTTTTGCTTGAGTGTCTCAAATTTCTTTTGTATAAAGGTTACTTTTTCTTTTGGGTAATGTCGATATTTCAGAAATTGAAGCATCAAATTCTTGTGACTACATAGTTATGTTTTGGGGTTTTTTTTTAGCACGATGAGAATCCATTACCCTGTTGCCCTTTCTCTAAATAACATGTCTTTGGGTTTTCTTTGTGAGCTGGAAGCTGCTGTACGACACAACAGGAAGTTAAGTGTGCACGAGATAATTGCTTCCTCCTGCCTTTGGAAAGTCAGCAATTTTAGTTATAATATTCCTTTTAGAATAATATACTTGGGTTATTCTCCTATGAATAACTTCAGGAAACTGGCAGCATGCAATATAAATAAGTAAGCGAAATGGTCCATCATCAGTTCTTTTGGAAAGAATAAATTAGATTGTGCGCCGAGAGAGAAGGTGAAATGTCAGTGTATTACTTTTTGATGTATGCTGCATACAATCATCAGATATCTTGCATTAATACAGAATGTTGTTTCAACTGACTAGTGAGAAATGTAATGAGGACACAGAGGCTGCTGTTCAAAATGCTGACCTTGACTGCAGTGGATGTGGGGAGCTGAGTCATCATTTGTTTATTTGCTGTATGATGGTGACACTGTTGTAATCGACAAAGGGGGCAGTGTTTGTACCCAACCTTATTTAATTGCTTATATGTCATTGTGTTGCCATAAGGACTTTTGGTACCTCAGACAAACTGAGGTTGGTGACAGTACATTCCATACTTCCTTCATTATACGTGGCATGGTTGAACTAAAAAAAACATAGACCTGTTAAAGTGGTTACCAAGGAACCATTATAATTTGGCTCTATGAATAGGCTGTTTTTGGAATATTTACAATAATTACAATATTTTATTAACTTTTTTAAAATATATTGCTGCCTATGCACATATTACAGATGTCTTTCAAATAAACTTGCATTACAGTATATCTGTCTTAATAATTAAGGTGCTTGGAACACCGGCAGCCCGAGGGTTCGGTTTCAAACCTATAATAGGCAAGCCACTGTTTTGTGGTAATGGGCTTGATTGATACCTGATCAGCTAGTATTAAAACTGTCATATAATATTTTATAATGTGCATTTAGTAATATGAGTATGAAAAATAGCTAGGTTCTCCATTGTTGGTAATGCACCCTGTAGCATGAGGACCATAAATGCCACAGTTTGGGGTCTTAAGCACAGTCCTCTAGGGCAGTCAGAGACAGGAACACCAGCTTGTAGCAAAACAGTGCTTTATTTTTAACTATTCAAACGCAACACCCCACAACAAAATCATAAAAAGAAACAACCTAGCTCCCAATTGGGGCCCTCTCTAACTACACTATGCTGGCCCTGGGAGCGCAGGGAAACATCCTCTTCCCCCAACAGTCTCTCTGATTATCAGGCTCCAGGGGTTTTTAATGCCCAGCACCTGTGCCTGATGCCGGCCCCATAGGAATCCCGGACCGGATCCTGCAGACTTTGAGCCTCCTGGAAAAGGCGGCATGGATTTTCCACAGAATGGGGGAAACGGAGCATTGGCCCACCTTGCTCTCCAATTACTCCACCCCAGGGACCCATATGTATGATCTGCATAGTACTTGTACCCAAATCCCATGCTAATCATCTCCCTGCGGTTTACAGCCTCACACACTGTATATATTTATGTAAATGTCTGCATACACTCATATAGTATTAGTGTTTTAGTTGTGCTCAAGTTCGGCATTTACTTGCACCATATAACATAGCAGATAGCTATAGCTGGGAACTGGGTTTGATCCGGTGTTTCCGGCTGAAGCGATGGTCTCCAGATCAATTTCCTCTTTCTCTGGACAGAAGAGCTGCAATTGGCCATGCCCACTCACTACCCACTTCCCTCCTACTCATCGCCCACTTAAGAATGCCATGCATTGTCATGGATACATGTATGAATTGGTCGATCTTTAACACTATTATTACCCTGATCCCTTCTAGAATCTTCAAACTGTACTGTACTTGTTAAGGGTTTGGAGGGAACCTTTTTTGTATGTATATTCAACTGTATTTTCTGCCATTGAACATAGGTTACTGATTTAAAAAGTGGCGTTCTGTAGATAAACCACTGTGGAATATATTTAGTAAACTTAAGAAAAAGATTTGGTTAAAATATGTATGATACGAAAAGTTATTGATACAACTGCATTACAACAACCAAACATCATAACAATATAAATAAAATTGTTAATAATATATGAGCTGGAATCTAAGGGAAAAATCTCTCATGTAGCTTAGGTATTCATGTAGCATGGGGAAATCATTAATTTATGTAGAACGTAAAAATATAAATATACCCTCAATAGTCCGGGTTTTGCTACTTGTTTTCTAAATCTATCTAGTATAATTGCAGGCACTATTTCCAAGTAGTGTCTGCAAATACAATTGTTAGAAAAAATTAACTGTGGACAATTAAATGTAAAATATATTGGATTTAGAACTCACTACATTCAATAGCGGTTTAAAACATATATTATATGCTGTGTGGGCTGTGTAACGAGGAGCTGATGATTCTCTTTAAGAATAAGAATTTATGATAACATTACTATGGAAGTCCAGTTTTTAAGTTTATATTTTATGAAATACATCACAATTTCACTATAATTACTATGCAAAAGTATTGTGGGTGCACAGTGGTAACCTAGCTCCCTCCACCCAAGTTATCAGTGTCAGATTAAGACCCTACAGAATTCCTAAATCTACTCATATACACAAATATTCTCGCTTTCGGGCACGTGGCTTGTTGTCTCCTTCTATGTGATGGTACCAGCCACTCACTCTGAATCCAGTATCCTACATAGTGTGGCTACTGCTATGTGGTCTTTGGCTGATAATTCATTAGAGGAGCATTGGCCATTAGGCATGTATCTTGTGCACTTAACGGAAAATCTGTAAATCAACCTGGCTTGGATCCATAAAGCACTCTGTTTTTTGGAGTGCCTACATTTACACTGATACTAAAGTTTATTTCTTTAAAAAAAAGCTCTTCTCTGCAGAAGCCAATCTCCCAGTGTAGAGGAGATGACGGTGTCCATGCCATGCAGGTGGATCCTCGCTGTTAAATGCATGAACTGCAGATCTTTATGGGCAACTAGCTAATGTAGGATGTGTCAACATTTAATGCTGCCCCAAAACGTATAACTCCTGTTCCTTACTGTTCTCTTGTACAGAAAAAAAAACCATAAACCCATTACTCATAATAGACCGTTTAATTTATATACAAACAGTTCAGCTTATTACTGATGTTCCAGTAGCCGAGCATGAATGCTTTCTTCATTTCCAATGATGATAGACCAAAAAAGCTAATAATACAAATAACCATACCTGGAATGGTACTTTGGTGATGTTTTTGAGACATTTTGCTATATTCTTACATAGTGACCTTAATGCAGACATGACTGAAATGATCACCATGATGGTTTTTTGTAGATGTATCCAAATCAGGGTCCACAGTACAGAATAACTCCCTATTTATCTCTAAATTAGTCAATTCAGTTTACAAAGGCTGAGTAGCATATTTCATTTCTGAGCTGCTATTAGAATTTTCGAATGGTGACTGCATTATTCCTTCTATTTTAGGTACAACGTAGTCACAGCATAAATTATGTATGCTTCGTCGTGCCGCAAGTCTTGTTGGGGTTTCGTATCACTTAAAGTGGATGTCCTTAGCTTAATATATCCGATAAACAATGTTTTGTTTGTCGCAGATGGAAACTGTGTAGTTATTTGTATCCAGAGTTCAACTGAATTAGAAGCCAGATGCTCTTTGATAAATCTTTCTTTTCATTAGGAACTTATACGGTGTAGTACATTTAATGAGCAATCAGAACACAAAATCATTAATACTGCATAATAGGGTGCAAACAAAAGGACCCTGACATCCGAAATACAGGAGCTGTGTGCTTTTATTTGTGATACTTAAATCTTGCTTATGAAAATAGCTGAGTTGGTTATTTGAAATGGCTGCAAAAACACAAGTTTGTTGTGTTTTAAATGATGTATGTTGCGCATTGACATGCCTTGGTGGTGTCATCTTACACATGTAGTCAACCGTCTATCTGTTCTAGAAGTGTTTAAGGTCTAGCCCCTGTTCTTTTCTCAAGATCAATCATCAAGCACCCCCAACTGTGTGTTCTGCAAATCAGTATAAAAGATTTGTTAGATCAATCAACCTCTGACAGGTTGACTTGTTGGAATGAAAGAGCCACCTGTGCTTATGGGAGCAAATCCTAAAAAAGCTCAACTGTTGGGGATGTTTAAAGGCCAGAAACGAGAAAGGTTACTGAACTATTTGTTCAGCAACTATCTTAACAACCAGGTCAGCAAAACATCACATAGTACTTACCGAAACTCATAAGCTCACTGTGAAAAGTGTTAAACGGTCTTTCGAGAAGTTGTAATGTTAAAATACTTAAGGCCTATATGTCGTTCTGTGTGTCTTTGTGTTGGAACTTTATTTTTTATACTAACTTAAATAGAAATTGTGTTCATGGTCGTCCCTTCAGAAACCTGCCTAAATGAATCTATGAATTGAGTATTGAGTATTCTTCACCATTAGAGAGTAATAGCAGGTAATATAATGATTGTCCGTTGTATAAAAATATATGGCTAAATGACAGATTAAAAGTCCCTAAATACTACTCTTCATATTACGTATAATAGGCTTATGGGCCCTACAATTCCATCACGTACCATGAATGAATGTAGGGAGTCATGTTGCTATTCTAAGAACTTGAAGGCCGACAAATTTAACCAGAGATGGTTCTTACACCACAGGCTACAAAAAGAAGGACCACTGTCATTGTGAGCTATTGGCTCTTTAACGTATTTGTCATTACCCCAACTTACTACAGACACTATATTACTGACAAAAGGTAGATCAATAAATCGATAAGTCCATTATCATTTATTTCTACAATTAAAATAACATGCCATGCTGTTTCTTTAAACATGGCACAAAACATACCAAGAAAAAAACCCACGTCAGATGGGGGGGTCTCCTCCAAGTCTTTTATAGTCAGTTTAAACATAGTTTTTACGTAGCTCATTATGCCCAGGTGGTGGAAACATAGGAGATATTTGGTTATTTTTGCCCTTAATGTTGTATCTAGATGTTCTTGATGTGTTATTATTTTAACAAGGCCATATTTGCATTTCAGGAGTCTCTTAGCATATAGACCTGTGTCTGCCATTATTTATGGATGCTTACAATAGCTAAAATAGGCTTTGTATGGTGTCCTCAACATAGTATGGGAGAAATTATAAGGTTAAATGGTCACAAAGTGGGCCCAACTCAAAATGGGCAAAGGAATGGGTGGGCATGGCTACCAGCATGGCCGTTCATGTTGGGCTACCTTGAAAAACATTATGGTCTAAGTGAGCCTCAATGGAAATCCAGCCATTCTTTGATATATTGACATATGAGAGCATGGATTTTACAAAGAACATTATTGTGCTGTTATGCATATTTTTTTCCTCTGCTAACATATTCAAATATTTCTTCCTTATGATAATTATGCTCTAAATGTTTGATCCCTTGTTATTTTATGCAACAAAAATGTCAGGACCTTATCAGTAAGCACTAAGCAATACTATAAAATATTTTCAGATTAGCATTGTCAAAAAATTAATTGTAATGTTTTTACTATATTGTATATTTTCATATTGTAGTTCAATATATAGCTTGGATTTCAATTTGCCGTCTATGGATTTAATATTCCGTTTTGTTTATTAGGACAGTGGAAATAATGCAACATGTGTTCAATATTTTTTTATGTGTTTTTTAAACTGCATGGGGTTATGCTGCAGAATCCATCATATGCTTTTTCCTTACGGCCTGGCTAAAAGCGGTGGCTTGGAGAATGCTATAGTCGTGTGTCTGTTGAGACCCCTGGGCATGTATGTGAAAAGTGCTACCCTTGATTTTAATGGGAGCACGTTCCTGCCATTAATTGGAAGCTTCAAGCAGCCAATCAGTGACAAAAATAGGCGGACCATGGAAGAGTCCTCTGTGTCAGGTTAGTGAAAGTACCCAGAGAACTTTAATATGCTTCCTTTTTCTCTAGAGGGGGCATCGGTGACATTAAACTGTCCCTTTAAGACCTACTCTTCTTCTTAAGTGAGTTGTCCAACTGGTTTCTTGTCGATGAGATGGAGTCTACAATCCATACTGTGAATCACGCAGACCTAAGTAATAAACCTTGGACACAATCAAACATAAAAACATCCTTGGTGCTTAGTCACATCTGACAAATGATCACCTTCAAAGATGGTTTTAGAAAGTTTTAAAATTAATACATGAGGTGGTTCTTCTAAAAATTATACTAATCTTCTTCCCCCCTCCTAGGAAAAAAATCTCATCAAAGAAATGTATTATGAAAGTGGAGTAGACAACTTACAGGCCCTGCAGGATTCGGCAAGTTATTGCATTTCACATCATATGTACTTGATTTTCTCTGATGCTTCTGTAGAAATGATTTATTTTTAATATAACATGGAATGTTCTACACATCTATAATAAAAAGTGACATCTTAATGTCCTCTAAAACTGGTACACCAGACCAGCTTTCATTGTCAAAAACGGACAAGACATTAAAATAAAATAGGCAGGACATGTATTAAGATTTTTCTGCTAATTTTAAAGACAAGGAAAAGAAAACTTGGGTGCATAATGCAAACTTTATGAGCTAAGTTAATAATCTTTTTCTTCCCTTCAGGATAAAAAAATGCAAGCCTTGCTGCTTTAGATGGATTTAATGAACTGCAAAATACTGACATTTTCCCTATAAAAGTCACACGCCATTTAATTAGGTAGTTAAATACATGGAGCAATATTAAAACAAGCTTTGTGAAATGTCGTAGTTGTGCGAAACAAAACAATCAGTGTAGAATGGCTTGGTTTGTGTAGTTATCAAGGAAGCACGTGCCACCTGGGTAAAGGTAGACTTATGGGGCAAATTGTCTTTGTTTCTCCTTGAATATGTACCATGCATTTCCTATTCCTATTACTCTTCTGGTTGAAGGAGATCTTGTGGATGGTGGAAAATGAATCACCTCGAGTAGGTACATCATAGACCTGTAACTAGGGCTCTTGGAACCTGGGGCAGGGCCAATAGGGTATGGATGTACAAAAAGTCATCCAAATTATTGATGATTAATGATGTTGACATATTACGCTGGGATGGGAGATCAGGTGTGTATGGAATGGATGGAGTGGCCTACTAGGTATTTTTTCAGATGGCCAGTTTGTGCTCTTCAGGGACCTCTGAATATTAACATCCAATGTATACCTCAATGAAACTAGTTAAAAGTGGAAGGATGGTGATCTACTATACAGCATTAGTTCCATGTTTTTGTAGGAGGGTGGGTTGCTTTCTGTTTTTTCACAGCTCCAACAGAACCTTGGCCCACTAAGGTGTTTTTCTTGTAGATCTACTAAAATTACTGTTTTGTGCCCCTCCAAACAGGGGCAAGCAGTAGTAACCTTACAGTAACACAGATTTCTGCAAAATCCTTGTGCTCATTGTCTGTCATTTCTGATTCTGTCCAAATTAAGGAGCGATTTCTGCTCAATGAAATTTGGTGGTTGTGACAAAACAAAGCCTGACCCTGCGCTTTTACATCACCCTCCAGTGTATGAAGCATAAACATTTTCCACAGGACTTGATTTCCGGACACCTGTAAGCCATAGGCTTTTATTTCAGCCTAGAAATTGCATGAGTAAAGGCCAGAATAATCAGAAGAATAATCAGAACTTGATAAAAAAAATGCAAATGAAACAAAACAAGTCTAAGTATATATCAAGCCTGAACTGTTCATCTGGCATACCAGGAAAATGCTCAGTGGGCTGATGGCCCACCAAGTCCTTTAGCGTGCTGCACTAAGGGGGCCGTGTGAACGTAACAACATGTATGTCTGTAGCGGCTGCTGGCCTTAAATTGCCGGGGCTGCTTTTCTTCAACCGTTCGGCCCTGTATGTATCCTATGTATGTAGCAGTTAGTCACATTATACATTTGCCACCTGAGTGACCAGTGGCATGGGCTTACCAAGCATTTGCCAACCAGTGTCTAAACATATTGTTATGGACACACTATTGTATTTTGTATATAAAAGAATGACATTCTTATCATGGATTTTTATAATGTAACTACATCATGGTAAATCTAATTTACCCCATTTACTTAACCTGGCCATCATTCATTTGCTCTTTGCCCAATATCTAATGAATGGCACTCTTCTTAGTGCTTGAAGCTAATTTCAAAGTTCTTTATGGTTAATGAGATTAAATTATGGATACCATTTCAAGAAATTTATTTTCTCTCTAATCAAAAACCTTTATCTACTTGAAAATCCACGCTGAGGAAATATGACCAAATTAATTTGGCAGTGTCAAATAATGTGAACCTTCTTAATAATTGTGAAATAGAAATGCCCATCTTGATAACTCGGAGCTATAATGGCATATTGGAATATGAAAACATATGGGCCCATTTTGTATAAGTTTATTGAAATACCTTTACACTATACTTGATTGAATATAATAGTCAGGTTCTTGTAGCTGAGGTATAATTATCCCCTGAACTAATGAGATTTCAGATATTTGTACTACATTGCAAATCTTAAAAACCTCATTTAGTCTGTTAAACCAAAGCCTGAAAATGGGACATTTTTTCCTTTAAGGACAGTGAATGAGGTTCATTGGCCCTAGCAATGCTCAGGGGTCCAGAGTACCCTCATTTGGCTGTTTTTGTAAGGTGGGATGAGTTGTGTGATGAGTTGAAAAGAGCTTGCAATCCGTTGATTCAATTGTATGTTCCAAAGAGCTTTAAATGGGTAAAATAGGGTCTCTTCCAGAAGATATGTTCCTAAATGCCATCATCCTTAAGTCAACCCTACTAGAAGAACCTCTTATTACCACCCATGAATTGCCTGGGTTTATGGTGACATGAAGATTGTGATATTCAACTAATAATCGTGTGCTGCCTTTGTTTTAATCGTAGATGATGCCCCACCAAACATAACATTTTTGGTATTTAATTATGGAATTTTACTACAAAATGGTCCATAAAATATCCACCTAAATCACAGTGTTGTTCAATCTATATGTATATGTTAGATAGTAGCCCTGTCTATTACTGTATTTTTGTTTATTCAGTTCTGTCTTGAGTAACAAACTCTGTACGTAAATCAATAGAATAGCCTGTGTAAAAGAGGGAGACTCTGCTCAATATACGTCGATTTGAAGGGAATGTTAAATAAAAACGTCACTTAACTTTTAGTTTTAACAAAGTTTTTATTTTCCAAAATGCCACCTGTTGTGATAAGAAAGACGCCAGGGTTTAATTGCGTTTTAATAATTTACAATTACATCCACAAAACAGAATGTCGTTTCTCATAAAGCTACGCTTTGAAAACAGTATCATTCGGGAATTCACAGCCTTTAACAATAATCCACTTCTGGGATATGCAGATTGACTAATTAGAAGGAAATAATTTTTTGGGTCTGTAAATAGGCTTTAAACACATAACTGAAAAAAAAACTGCCACTCTCATATATTTATATAAAAAAACCCACATACTGTACATTACCAAAACACGTTTTTACTACTTGTAATTACAAAGTGCACCCCAACAATCCCTGGCTATCTAGGGGTCAATATCCCAGGGTAGACTGCCTGGGAAAATGGGTTTGTGTAGGGGCAGGATTGGCCCCAGATATCAGTTGAGCAAGAATAATCCCAAGATTAATATATATTGGCACGTTTAAATGACCAGATTACCCTTTCTTAAAGGGAAAGTTTGTGGAACTGGGGACTCGACGGTGGCCAACTTGCCAAGGCTTAGATGGAGATGTTAAGCAAATAAATTGACCCAAATATTCTTTGGTTTTCCTAAAGTGTCCCATTATTTACCACAAGAGATAAATAGTTTTGTGAATGATCCCTTATATGTATAAACAAATCAATAGCAGGGCTGTAATTATTTTTTTGTATCTAAAAGGTTTTTGTTTTTTTTAAAAAAAAAAGTTTTGGTAAATCTTTCAGAACGTTTTTTGTTTCTTTATTAAACATTGCTTATTTTATAACTAGGCTGCCCAGGAAAAGTACAATTAGTAAGAATGTGGCGTTGACATAAACATTATTATGCAGGGCAAACCTTTTAGAGTTGTACAGATTGAGCTACAATTAACGTTTCTAAACAGTTTCAAGACCCTGCTGACTTGTTGAATGAGCCCTTGTATTAATTTGCCAGACTAACTCTAGGTCTGTATTTTAATTTGCAGAACAGCAGGGGTGGTTTGATGGGACGCAACAATGTGTGTTTTGTGTTGTCCGTGAAATTACTAAATCATCTGACTGTATTTACATACTAAAAAAAAACCTCATATTTTTGTACATAAATGGCAAGATGTTGGAATTAACATATTTAGCTTATTGTAAATACTATTAGAGGGTATTTTCTTCAGAGATGGTAATTGGGGAGAGGCCGGTGTACCTTTGTTATTGCACTAACCAGATGCTTTGTGTTTACCTGCTGTCTCATATTTCATAAAAGAAAGAGTTTAGTGCCAGTTCCTGACGTATATTAAGCTTTCTGCATTCGTATCTTTCTGATCTATCTCTTGGAGCACAAGCATCTTTTACAAATCGTTTTTCTCTTTTATCTTCTCAAATTACCTTTGTCTGAAAAACTTTGCTTACAAGCTGTCTGCCTTTACATTCGCTCATTCATCATAGTAAACCATGCTGGCATTGTAGACTCCGGTTGATGTGTTTCTCTTGAAAACCTGAGGGTCAGTTTGATGAAATCTTAGCTCAGCGTGGTGTCTCTTGCAAAGCAGCCTCTTGTAAATGGCTCTCGGCGTCTTCACAAAGGAGTATAATTTTTGGTGCCCTGGGTGAGAAGCATGTTTATCATTTACATCATGATATTGTTTTAATTGTATTATGTCATGTAATGAAACAAAGTATAAAAACACAAACAGAAAAAATAAGTTCCCGCTGGCTCAACTCAACATGGTTGTGGAATTAATAACAAAGGGTCTTGATTTAAAACAGTAAACCCAAAGTGTATTGAAATGTATATTAAAGAGTTAGAAAAGGAAAAACAAATATTAACCCTTCTCTGAAACAGGAAGGGAGCTGGCACTTTCTGCCCTGAGCAAACTCTTGCAGCACAAAACTACTTGTTACTTTGGATTCTTTAGCCAACAAATGGCACATGACAGCTTGTGACATTTCCTCAAGTGATACATGGCGTCAGTAGGTGGACTTTGAGGCGGAACTGCCAACATCACAGTTAGTGAAAATAAATCAACTCATGAAACTAATTGTAGTTTGAATGGTTTTTTTTTTTCAGTATAGGTTGTATATAGTTTGTTAAAACATTGAAGACTTATCTAAGGAGTATAAGGTTGCAAAACTAGCATATCTAATAAACACACCTGGGAACCGCCCAGGTTGGGCTCCCTGGAGCACTTGCTCTTCTGGGGCGTGGCTTTGTGTAGAGGCGTGGCTTTGTGTAGAGGCGTGGCTAACCCTAAGAGAGCCGTTAGTGGGAGGGAACAGAATGGGCACCAGGGGAGAGTAGACAGAACGTGGATGGGAGTGGGTGATGCCGCACGGCTGTACTAGGAGACTCCAGGTTGAAACAGGAGAGTTCCCAGGCATGCTAATACAATGTCCTGTTCCAAGAATATCTCCTTCACTGCCATACACACCAAGCATTCTGAGCTCTCAGGAGAAAAGGACATCAGGGGAGGGAAGAGAGGCGTCAAAATACTACATAATAGAAAAAGCAAACTGATGGTTATTAGTAGGCCTCTGCAGTATAAACATGAATACTACATTTCAACCCAGTGAGAAAAACAAGACAGAATAAACCTTTTAATTAACCTTCTCTTTAAGATATTTTAATATGGTTTACAATTGGTATTTTCTGCACAATATCTACACAGACAATTCCAGTAAGTGATACGAATCAAGAGGTCAGAGGTGCTGCTTCCTCTATAATTTGGAAACTAGGTCACTGGGAAAAAACCTATTTAATCTCTATTAATTTGAATTCCATACATATGCATCAATAACCTAACCTCTAGCATTTGATCCCCCCCAAAAAACTAATTGTATGATGACATTTCATTTGGGGAAAAAAATTGGTTTGGTCTTAAAGGAAAACCTCTTAAGTGTAAACGCAACATATGATTTCCATTGTGTTTTCGGGTAGAATAATATGTTGACATTAAGTAAAGCATAATTCTATTTTCTGCTTTGATTTTCTAGACAAGTTTATTTCGCCTAAATATGTTTTTTAATGTTTTTTCTGTATTTTACCTCAATAATTGTGCAGTTGTCTAGCACATATTTATGGCACTGGTATTATGTTATAATACACCAAAGACCCTGGCATGGTACTGTATTTACAGGGTTTGGAGCAAGTCAACTGATAACTAGGTTGTAAGACCTCAGCAAGCAGACCTTGAATGCTATACATCTTAGACGATTAGATACATTAGATGCATTTTTATCAGTTTTGCTATTAAGGTTTTTTGTGTCTTCTAATACTGCATTAACTAAGTTCATATTGAAAAGAAAGGGCTATGAGGAAGTGGCCAGCTTCTGCCCATTGCCATACTTACCAACTTTCCCAGTCCTAATGTTGAGACACGTCATTGTCAGATCTTACACACAGTGCCACTCAACGTAGGAGAGCGGAGGCATATTGTTGATTAATGTTCCCATTACTCACTTTGTATTTCATTAACCCCTTAATGACAAAGCCACCCATTGTCCTTAATGGGTTAAATGATGAAAATAAACTATTAACATGTCTATTTTTGAAAGGATTCTTGCTTTACAGAATTTTTCTTACTTTTGCACAGTAGTGTATCTGTCTTTTAAAAATGGGGCAACAAAATGTTTATAGGGTCCATACATGGGGCCCCTTTGTCAGCTGCTGCTTAATCTGTTTATACTGGCTTGCCATCCCTGAAAGATGAAATATTGTATCTGTTACGATGACCTCTGTTTGAAAAATCTTTATAAACATTGATGCATTTGATCGCACCTCTCTATAGCCAGCTGTTTAAATTTTGGAGGGGCATTCCTGTTTTTGGAACACTGTTTATCCATCACATGCTTTTCAAATGAGCCAGACTGCTGTGCATTGTTCCTGAGAAAATAAAAAATGATGGGTTTACACACACATTTTTTTTTTAAAATCATACTTTCTCTTTAAACCATACCTTATTTAATATTCCGAGGGATTTTTAATTATTGTCTAGACAGAAAAAAAAATAGGTGATTGTTTTTTCAGAATGTAATATAAAAAGGGAAGATTAGAGTCCTTTTCACCCAGATGAACAGAATTGAACAGCTGTCACTCGGGCTAACTACACAAGGCTGATTTTATTACTCTTTGTTCTCAGATAACAAGAGTGATGTCTTGTCACATATTCACCTAACAGAGGGATTCTTATATACACACAAACATAGAACTATCTGCGTGTGTCTAACCATCACCAAGCTAGTAATAGATATTCAAAGGGCTTCCAGCTTGTTGATCGGTGGCCATCAAATTCATAGTTTTCTTTGTGACTGATGTAGCAAAGGTACTTCTTAATGTCAGATAACAATCATGTATAGCTTATACTCCCTTATCATGTACTGAACTTGAAAACGTTCCACTTTAGGTTAAATAAAATGCATGCGAGGAGAAATTTGCGATTACTGTAAAAGTGTAGTACAAAGCAAGGATACAGGGTTACTATTTTTTATATTGACTTTCAGTCCCACTGTAGTCTTTGAACAACATAGTCTATGAGTAAACCTGACCGGTCAACACTGATGGAGAAACCTTCTGTGAGTGTGCAATGATAAACAGAGAGAAGCAATAGCATTTTAATATAGTGATGCAATATTTAGCATTGACCTAATATAATAAGATAACCCACTACAACATCTGATTTGGATAGGTGTTCCAACTTTAGGATGGAGTTTAGTGAAACTAATCAAGAAGACCATAGAAGTAAAGCTATCATTTATTATAGTGGACCATGATCTTCAACCTCAGCTGTAGACCAACATATATCCATTCCTTTGGTTGCCATTTTTTTCACAATATTTTATATACACTTGACTCCCTTCCCAGCCATTGATGGCTTACCATATGAATGTATGTTCAGAAACCCCTTGGCATTTATTATAGTTATAATGAACAATACCGGGGCAAAGACTTTACACTTTACTTTTTTACTTCTGTGTGCAGATAGAAACAAACACAATATGTTTATAAATCTATATACATGGCAGTATACCCGAAACACTCTGCTTCTTTATTTTATTTTGGGATTCTTCTAGCAGAGCCAGAAATTTGCCAGCTCCTGTTTCGTCTTTGTCAAAAGACTTTTGTGTCTTTATGATTTGCATTGCCTTTGACATACTTTATAGAGTGTGCAGCTCACCACACCTCAGGTCTACATTTCCCCGAAGGTTTTCTTGCCAAACATATGGGGAATAGCACAGGCTTTCATTTTAGCCACTGTTTGTTTGCACAGTCATTTAATGATCATGTTACACAGTGGTTAATTGAAATGGAGCCTTTATTGGTTAAGTACATGGTGGAATGCATGTTTTTCCAGGCAGAGTAACAAATTGTAAATGAAAGGTTTTGGGAGCTAAGAGATGTTTGTATAAAAAGGAAACTGGATTAAGAATAAATATGTTCCATAATGTATACATCTTTTTTTTCGATCCACTTCACCCTCAAGGGCAGAGATTTAGAGATTTGTGCTAAATCTATATTCTAAACAAATTGTGATGGAACTCTAACATAATTGTGTTATGGTATGGTTATTTTTCACTACCATTTTGTAGATCTTAGTGAAAATATGGTTGGCTCTCAGTATTTTTAAATATAGACTGAATTTTTCTTTGCACAGGGTGCATACCTCCTTGTATTAATAGTTACATGTTCTATTTAGATTTAAACATGCCTGGGAACTCCACAGGTTTGACCCAGAGTCTCCAGGCAAAACGCTTCTTCGTGGGTCAGTTTCCACTTTCTCCCAGCTGCGGAGAGCTAATTGGCCTCGCCCATTCCCCACCCCCTTCCCCACCTACTCCCTGTTGACGTAAAGCTGTCCGGGTCTAACACCGCCCCATAATTGGCTAGGCTCACCTCTTCACATGGTTATTCCCACCCCTTCAGAAAGCCACTCCCCCAGGAGAGGGAGATATAAGCATATACATTTATGTAGTGAGCTTCATCTGTGAAAGTCACATTTGTTTTTTGCTTTTTTGTGAGTTTTTTCTTTTTCTGGACAAAAGTGGGTCTGGTCCACTGTTGATGTGTGTGTGAGAGTCTGTACTAGCAGGTTACATGCAATATTCTGCAGCAAGCCTAAATATTATAGAGTTATATTGGAAATTTAATTTTAAGAAGATTAAAGAAATGTTTGCTTTGGGGGACAAAAAATGTAATATATGCTTTTTTCCTGATTTGTATTATGGATAATAAACATGGAAACATATCTATTTTCACATCAGAAAACCCATGGGAATATAGGGGATATTTGCTAGTATAGAAACTTTCATCAGTATAAATTGCATAGCTGCTTACTGCTTTACTTTGTTCCCTAACTGAGGCCGAAAAAAAAACTTTTCATAAAATCAAGTTCTTCTGCATAAAATCTTGTCCCCATAATTTGCTTTGTTGATATCATTTGTTACTTAATGATTATATTTATACATTTTATTTATATTGCATATGTGCATAGTTATACTAATATATTAGCAGCTACTTATGAATTAATGCATACATCATTATACATACTAAGGCTGTGTGTATAATGTATATATATATTATATATATACATATACATATAAATGTAGCATAGATTTATTACACTAAAATCAAATAACAATGATAAATAATACATGTATTATTATTATCTTTTATTTATATAAATTTATTTTATTGTATATGTGTACACATACATAAATACCTACATACAAACATACACAAATTGCATGGCATTGTTTTCCCTATAATTACTCATTAAAATGTCAGCTGCCCTGTGTGTCATGTTAAATCTATCATGCACATGTGGAAACTGAATATTGCATTATTAAAAATGTTCTCTTTGTGTTAGAAAAAAAGGCTGAACGGAATAATTACCGAAGCACTGGGAAGAAACTAATAAGACTTCATTAATTTTGAGACTTTAGAACTGGGGGAATTATTCTTGGTTGTATAATGCATTATTAAAATTCACCGTGCAATATTGCATTATTGAATTGTTAGTTCTACATAAAAGCAGCTCAATGGGAAATGTTTGACTAAGATGGTAAATTTGCAAACTACAGTGTAAGTCTGTGACCTTCAATGCTTGAAATTGACATTGCCTTGTGTTTGTGATTTAAAGGAAAACTAATAATGTAGAAGCTTCATGTTCAAGAGAAAGCGTTTACACCTTAATGGATAATGTTTGATTTGGAAAAAATAACCTCAATGCTTTACATTGCAGTTATTCTGTATTGGATTAAAATGTTTGTGTATTGAGTTTTAAGGCTTTGTGAAGCCTTGATCAGAACCTCATTAGAGAGACCTCCCAACATTTTAAATGGCTAACAATGGACATCATTCTTAATGAATGTAGCCAGCGGTGTGGCTAGAGAGCGGTGCTTTACCTAAACATTTATGCTACTTTGTGTTGTGTCGATGTCTCTTTAAGCAACCAAATGTAAAACAAATTGAATGTATTTTATTTACACAATTCAAAACATAAACTTTTTTTTCTGTTATCATGCATATTCAGCCATGTTTCGTGCCCTAGAAAGAGTATGCCTAGGACAGCAGGTCCTGGAAGAAGTGCATCACTGCTCAATAGCCCTGTGATCTCTGAATTCTGGCACAGACTCCATCATACATTGTACCTAGTACCATGGCTCCCTTCTTGGGTGGAAAGTTAAGATATGATGTGAGTGGGTCAGTCCCAGTGTGACTTTGTGTGTGGAGAGCTGTGATAAGCTCCTCAAACATTCAATGACAGTAAACCATTCAGTTAATGAAATATTAAGTTGAATGCAAGTCAGTGGCGTTTTGGTTCTTTGCAGTATTTCATGTTGTAAAAAGGACATTTACCAAATCCATGGCAGTAGTTGACTTTTTGCTTGGGTCTAAGAGTCAAGCTATAAGAAGCGAGATGTTTAAGGGTTCACTAGCTGTATTTCAAGATAGGAGGTTGAGAGATCACTTGATAGAAGTTCCATCTGTTATCATCTAGATGTAGCTGTGAAATGGTAAAGGGGCCCAAACCCTGATTTTAATAATTAAGATCCCAATCCTTTTGTCCATATAATGAAGCACAGACCAGATTGGCCAGCACAGAGCCCTGACCTCAACCCCATTTCTCATGTTTGGTATGAACTAGAACAGAGATTGGCATGCAGTCCTTCTTGTCCAACATCAGTGCCTGATCCTGACTGAATGGGCAAAAATGTATTATATGTCAATGTATTTAGAATGCAATGTCTCTGTTGGTGTAATGGTCAGATGTCCCAATACTTTTATTCATATAGTGTATATGTATGTATTCTAGACGAACGTAAATATATTACAAATATAAAAAATAGATGAAAAAGGTAATGATGGTCCTTTTTAATGTGAACCATGTGAACTCCTTCTATATATGGATGAAATATTCAACTATAAGAATCAGAACTACAGTTTTTAGTATAGTTAAGAAGTTAATGTATGCAGAGGCTTCTGGGAGATGGGTTAAGAATCTCCCTAATGAAGATGAATGAAGAAAGTTGCCAGTACAAGAGTCACGCGTTAGAAGAATAGCTCCAATTTTGATGAATTTTCCAGGTTCATTTATCAGCGTCATATTTAAACTAAACTTGAGCTGACATCTTTCTCATTTCTCCCAGAAGAATAGGTCAACTCTAATACTTATTTCCTTGGTAGAACATTTGTTTTATGCATTTCTTTTATTTAGGTGATAATAGAAAATCAGTCAAGAAAAACTCCCCAAAAAAAGTACTTCACACTTCAAATATTAATATTGTTGATAACAAACACTTACAAATTTGAGTCTTGGGCTGGAGTAGAGACTAAAAGAGACTTGTAAGTCTTTTTTTTGGCTTTAATCAAATTTTACTATAACATTTTCAGCTATATTTCCAGTCCCGCTACTTGGATTCACTTTATTATTTTTGCCAAGAATTAGGAAATCACTATGATTTATATTTTTTTATTATTCATTATGTGATTAAAAATAATTATAGATACATTATTAATATTTACATTATTATTAAGTTCTAGTGATAACATAATAATAGCAATAAGGAAAATGCCATGTTGATAAGTAAATATACCGCACCCTGCATATGTGAACATACAGTACTCGGTTCCTAACAGTCAATCAATTTTCTTTTGTCAATAACTTAATTCCTAATCACGCTCACTTTCCATAAACCCAACATTAAGTCCCTGGTATTCCATGGATTTTATCCATCCACACCTTTCTAAACTATTACACAAAAGGCAGGTGTTGTGTAAGTGCAAGGTAAACACACCACCCATATGTTTCCATAATTTAAATTAATTTGGTAGAGCCCTACTGTTAATCTTCAGTGACTTGCTGATTGGCACTTTGTAGACATATTTCTGGATAGAACCCAATAGCATTTTTTTTTTTTGCAGTTTTTCTGGCAGTAGCAAAGAGCAACATTTTCACAAATTGGAATCTTGCACAGCTCCGGGAACCAAGCCAAGATTTAAATTGGACAATAACCTCTGCTCTGTATATAGCTTCAATTCTTCAGCTGTGGGTAGAGCGATTTGTTTAATGTAGTTAGCCTAGCAGAATATAATAGACTGATATATGAGTTGCTCCCTGGCAACGTGTTTTTTTCTTAAATTTATATAGATTGAACAATTGGTTTGCAGTGTAGTTGGTCACTGTTGTTCAAACAATAACAATTAACAGTAAGGCTGCTTGTGTATTTCTAATGATTGAAAAGATTTTTAAGACAGTGGTAGTATTTCGGAGAAGCGGAGCTATCATGAGTTATATTTTTTTTTTTATTGCGGCTATAACATTTTTACAGCTTTTTTTTTTTTTTTTTTCATTTTCAGTGTTTACCAAAAATAAACTTGGAAATAAACAGAGCTAATAAATAGAAATGGAAAAAAGATTAAAGTTCAGTGGCTCGCAACAAAGATTTTGAGACACTACAAAGTTTTCCATTGCCTTGTTAGCTCTCGGCCGTGAGGTTTCTATGTAATTACGTCCCGATGGTTTTTTTTTGATGATGTGAAACTTTTCGTAGGTCATTTACATAGCGTTGCTTTATGATGTCACACAGCTGACTTCCTCTGGAAAACATATGTTACCCATATGTAGTTGCAAAATCTGTGGCCATTACAAATGGTAGGCAAACAATTCCTGTTCCCAGGACTATCCTCTGCAGGTTAAGGCAGTTGAGAACAATCCATGGTTGTATCAAAGACATTTTAAGGGGTCATATAAAGCTGAGCATTCATCTTTCACCAGAGAGACCTATTCCTATTTGAGCAGCATAGGAAAGCAAAAAAGCCTTGGATTTTCAGTTTGTTCTGGCATAATGCAACAATATATGGACATTATTAGTGATTTAGTAGCAGAAGTGTTGTTGGAGCCACCATTTTCTTTCAAAAAATGTCTTGTTGAAGGAAAGATTTGCCATCATATTCCAAATAATGTTTTATTTCAGGTTTCATAAATAGTTTTTAAATTTAATTGACCAAATTCTGCTATATATGGAAATTAAAGAAAACATGTGTTGCTGCACAAAAACTAAATGTGATGACACATAAAGAGCATTTGTCTCATCCACCTGATATAAGCCTTTTATTTGTGATAATGTTTTTATAAAAAATCTGAAATGATGCTTTCAATAGATATAGTGTATTGAATATATATATATATATATATAGTAATCTTGTTTTTGAATCCAAAGCCTCTTGTAGATATTAAATATTCATGGGGCTGTATATTGTATAGCTAATTTTTAATTTTTAACACCAGTTATGAGACCATAATTCTTTTAAATAGCTTGACAAACCCCAGGATTGCTACCCCGTGTATCTATTTATTTCTAAATAAATATATAAAGATAAATAAAATCTATAGTTTTACAACTGTATATCTTTTGTTAAACGTTTGCTTTACATTTATTACTACCATCATTCTACCCAGCTTTTTGCATCTTATTAATGTCTATTAAACTGTTTGGCACCAGATGGGAAAATAACCCCTAGGCTATTATTCTTAAGAAAAACAGAAAAATCTTAGAGATGAAATTAAAATTGAAATCCTGAGTCAGTCCTGAGATTCCCATACAAAATGTACCACTTTTATAAATTTCCTAGAAATGCTATACAACCCTTATATTTGATCAAATATAGTTTATAGCAGAGAAACCACGAGACTTTTACTGAGGCTGGTAAGATGTTACACAGATCTGTAGTTGGAAAGATTAAACATTTGTATTATATTTGTCTCAAGTTAGTCCACCTGGCCAAAATATATTACTACAATATTTGCATAATTCTCTACTGTAGTTTATAATAACCCATAATAAAATGTTGATTCTCTTTATTGTTTTTGTTTTTGACAAAGATAAATCAGCAACAAGGACCTGACCTGGTTGTATAGTTAGACAAATTAAGAGGGCCAGAAACTCTATTGGTATTAAAAATGTAATTCTAGTCTATGTGTGATGTATTAGCTAGGTATCACACATCTACAAAACGGTGTTGAAGAAACTGTCATCACTGTATAAATGTTTTTACTATTTGTCTAAATATTCATTACAAGATGTAATGGCATCAGAAGAAAACTATCAGCAAAATGTGTTCTGGTGGTGATCATCTCAGATAGCTGGAGGTCTCCTTAGAGACATGAGTGGACATATGCAAAGGAACAAAAGTAAGATAGAGTGTAGTGTTGTGACAAAACAATATACTTTTAATAGCTTACACTCAATGAGACCAGCTATAAATGGAATCAAAGCTCAGTAGGGTGGGTTACCGATAGCCGTCTTCTGTGTTGACTTGAAGAGATACACGATCACCATGAGGACTCCGGGCACAGATGTAGAACTTCATTGGGAACAATGTTATCTACTACCAAACACATCCAGTGTCCATAGAAGTGTCCAGAACAGCAGTGGAACCAATTTGAAATAAAAAGCCGTGGAACTGTGGTTTATTTCATTCTAATCTTTGTCATCCAATCTTGTTTTGTTGTAACATAAACATTTAGGTTGGGGGGAAAAAGGTACAAGTCCCTCAAGTTTAAACCCACCTCTGATCCAGAAGGCTGTGCGATAACAATTCCCAATCTTGTATCTCAAAAAAGGGGACAAAATTCTCCCAGGCTCCAAAATAGCAATCTGACTTCTCGTTGGCTCATCAAGCTATAACTTATTACATTCTTAGAATTCATTAAAAATCCCCCATCCCATATATAAAGGTACTATTTGAATTTGATAGCACAAGCTCTGTAGGTAGCAAATTTCACATACTGTTCGTACTGTAAAGAACCCTCTTCTGTGCTTATGCCATTGGATATCTTTGAATATCTTTCTTTTCTTAACATGAATGACAGTTAATGTTGAGAACTATAAATAATCTAGAATGTCTTCAGATGTTGAATCAGCTCATAACATAAGACACCCATACACTGAACAAAGTAGTGTCTGCAATGTAACTTGTTGCAGTTAACTGAATATGGATATACTGTGACTGAATACATCTGTGTTGAAAAAAATCCTAAAAATAAGCTTTATTCGTGTGGATGAACTAGCAACCCATTAATCATCGGGAGGGCAGCTGGGAGAAAAGACTTATGGAAATGTATATTTCACTTACTGAATGTTTCAGTCATTACCATACCTCGGGCATTATGTTATAGACTTATAGTTACATAGTAAGGCCATAATTTCTCTTTCTCTTGTCCCTGCATCTCATTGGAAATTAGATCTTTTGTCTCTTGTGAGCTATTTTCACTAAAAGATTTAAGATGAATAAACAAACATTACTTTTATAACTGAACAAAAAGCAATTTAAAGCTTCAAGATTACCCATCTGGTAAAGTCTTGTCTCTGTGGATTTGAGACAGTCATAAAAGGAACAGTAAGAAAAGAGAAAAAAAAATGCAATCAAGCCTTTTTTTGTGTGCAATGTTACCAAAAGTTATATTTTCTATTATGTCATAAAAGATACTACCTATTATATTATGAATTAGCGTTGTTAAGTTCATATCAGTTTGTAGGATTGAGTCAAACATGGCTAGAGGATTTGTTCATAAGTTAATTGAATTAAAAGACACATAGCTCCGAGTTAAGTAAATGTCTAGAACTGTCTCATAAAAATTCTTGTATGTTGCATTTTGCTTAATTCATTATTTTACAAGGAGTCCTCAAATGCCAATTGACATAAAAGCAGGCACTGATATTTGTCTGCCAACGAAACTACTCCTTTAAGGCTTGTGGTGTGATGTGATTATACCTTTAGAGGATATATAAGTACAGATCTGCTATGGTTTATTTGCTTGTTTGCTTTAAGTGGAACAGTGGCTTTAATAGATTCATACAATGCATACCCAATGGGACATAAAGGGATTAAAAAAGTACAGGAGGGGAGTCTGTTTAAAATGAGGATAAATGTTAGAACAAGTGGTCATAATCTTAAACTTGAGGGTCTTAGGGGCTTAGTTGTAATGGAAGGTAGATAAATCAGACATTGTAGAGGCATGCATGGGATAGGCATATGGATCCTCAATCTAAGGCAACGTCAAAGACTGATTAAGGTTTGAGTCTTTAAATAAGGAAAAACAGGATGACTAAATGGACTGAATGGTTTTTATCTGCCATCAGATTCTCTTTCTAAGAGTAGTATATAAAGATTCTGTTCAGCTCCCCTTGTTTTGTCAAAATGTTTCCCTAACAACCCCCACTGCCTTTTTTCCAGGCACCCTTTGCCGTGTGATGCTATACTGTATTGTATGTTCCAATCACGCAACCACAGAATGAGTTAAGATCCTCATCTTTTAATTAGACACAGTATTGTCTTTTTCGGCCCACTTACGCATGAATTCCCATCAAACCAGCAAAACTCAGCACTCATCATTTAATTTAATTTGTCACTTTATTCAATCACTCGCTTTGTTAATATGGTGATTCAAGAAGAAAAAAAAAAAGAGTGACAGCTTCTTTTTAATTATTGTACGTATCAGATGTTTAATCCGTTAACATTGTAATGACCGGCCAGAAGAAAACTACAGATGGTGACATTAGATTATATGTTGATTTTTAATTGAACCATAATAATCTTCTTCTCCTCTTTCTTACAAAACACCTTTTCCAAAATGGTGTCAGACATATGTTCATGTTTTCAGTAAGGTCAGTGTAAATAAATCTGATGATGCAAAAGCAAAGCAGTAATATAATATTAATAAAATGTGTAATTTTTTAGTTTCTCTTGCTAACAGCCTTCCTCCCTAATCCGTACACATTTTCTTCCTCTCCAGTGATGTAATGAGTGATGTCATGTTTTATTGAGACTCGTGAACAGTTCAAATTCAACTTGTCATATTATAAAAACATTATTGTTATGATGTCACTAGTTGATGGAGTAAAACGAGGGTGATGTAAGAACCATTCTAAAGTAGTCAGTCTCTTAAGATTTCAAGCTCTTCCCAATAGACTTCCCAATAGACTCTCAGCCCACAATAGCAGGGCCCTCAACCCCTTTACCAGTATGTCATAACATGACCTAATGTTTTGTGAATTTTCCATTTTAATGTTATTGATACTTTTCACTCTAAGATACAAAGTAATCTGTTAGCAGGGTTATCAACACCTCTATGAATTAGAAAATTAAATTTAAATTAAAATTGGTTTTGTAAGGTCATATTCTGTTTTTCTTACATATATAAAATGTTAGTATATACATTTTATTTTTGTGATGAGTTGTGGCCAAGCACAAGGTCTTGGTGTCTTGTCGATATTCATAGTAAGTACCTCTGTGTCATGGTTACATAGTCTCAATTTCATTAATAATGTCTCAAGCAATATATAACTTGCTTCATTTATGGTAATTACATCTCACTGGACAATTATATTACATTGTTAGGAACATGGCATCATATTATTAGTTCCCATGAAGAAATACAAAAATGATTAGAAAAACTTGAGTTGATGGGTTACTGAATTGTACTTGCCAAATGCTAGCAATCCCCCAATCCCCATGTCTATGTTGTTTTCAGAACTTTGAGATCATAAATTATGTGTCAAAGACACAACATAGAACCATAGAATTTGACAGCAGGTAGGAACCTTTTAGTCCATCCACTCTTAGATTCAGGAGAGCCGTACGTCTGTTCCAAAAGTTGATTTTAGTTTGAAGATGTGTTCGGGTGCATAAACCATGTGATAGTTGAGTGTTGAGTAAACGGCTCTAAAAGTGTTGATTTCCAATAGCTACCTAAACTGGCATTACAAATGATATTTTTTGGGACAGGGTGGGTTATGTTAAAAGGGTAGCCAATGACCTTGATATAACCTTTAAAGTATTCATCTTTTGCAGCTTACATTACTTTATTGTAAAGCAGCGCATAAAATTCTCAGCTCCTTTATGTCTTTCCCAACGTATTCCCTGCATTTCTTTGTGCTTGACAGACAATTTATTGGAAAACGAAAAAAACATTAGAAATGGGAATAAATCATTAGATACCCTAGAGCAGAGTTGGTTGTTACATGCTGAAATTTGTAATACTGGCTCTCAATTATTGTCAGATAGTCACTTCAGGTTCACGAGTTGAACATTTGTATTTTGTTCTGAAATAACACAGTCGAAGATATAGAGCAGAGGGATGAGTACATTGTTCTTTTTTAGAATATTTTTCTAACATAGACAATAGAAAGTATTTCTGGGGTGAAATGAAAAACCGAAAATTCCAGAGATCTTTTATATACAAGATCTGTAAAATTACTCTAGATTCAAATAAAGCATTGAATGTGTTCACAGTAAACCTGCGTCTTGCATGGAACCCCTTCAATCAATTGTGGGCCAACAACAATATTATTCTTAAGTAAAACCGAGCTCCTGCCAGGAAGCTGTATGACATAAACATTTGTCCCCAACCGATCACACAGATTCTAAATTATAAGCTATTAATTACAGCCTGATAGCGATGTACAAGTTATGTCAGTGGTACCCTGCACTTCAGGTGGATGCTTTTCAAATTAGACGGACCATTGGAACCACCTGCTAGGCTAAATGCTGAGGGCCTCATGTCCCTCATCAGTACATTGCAACGTTAACATTGTTACCAATTTTCTTCATTTCTCCAGGGCAAATACTAATTAATGGATACAGTTCGCAGCTGATTAGCCGTAGTTTCTTCAGTAATTACATTCGCATGCTAACTGTTCAGAAGAGGATTCCTAACCCAGTTCTTATTTCACTAGAAGCCTAATTTGTTTTCTGAATTGTTCCGACCCTTGAGATAATAGCTACTTTATGCTATTTTTTTTTTGCTGTTGTAACTTCTTGTAGGTTGTAAGCGAGTTTAATCTTAAAGATGTTGTGTTGCAACCTGACTGCTCACATTAAATGGATCTCCGATGAGTTCAGATGAAACATTAACGGCGTGTTCATGCTATTTCATTGGCTAAACGTCTAAGTGATATCAGTGGCGCTACTTATGAAAGAGGTCCCTTACTGTACTCTACTATTCAGTGCTTCTTCTAAAACAAGTTTATACGTGGGGAGGGTTTGGTCTGAAATATCACGAATCAATGGAACCCAATTGCAATTGTGAGTACTTAGACGCTGGGGTTTATGCATTTAAAGGTACATTTGCAGGAGAGTTGCGACTTTACCAATATTGGTCCTTCCTAAAGAATAGTGTAGTCAAGGAGTCATTATACAGGGCTAGGGCTTCCTTCAGCAGACGCTCACAGGGCTTGGCCCTTTATAACGCATAGTGACGTCAAGAACCCCTGCAAACAGTCCTACTATGTCATTGGTCTTGTGATGCGTTAATAATAAGATGTGCCCAGGTCATCAGACGTCTGTCAGACACTTCCACCGGGTTCACAGGATGATAGAAGGGGAGCAGAGGAGCGCACCTGTTTTTGAAAGACAACAAAAAAAACATTTATTAACATATGATTGTTTCTTGCAAATTGGTATTTTAAAATATAAGAAACTTTTGAAGCTGTTATCTTAAAAAAACAGTTTTAATTTGAGTCTGTATGGGTATATCCAGCCACACTGAAACATGTTGAAGCGAGTTGAATGTTGACATTTTTAGGCCTAGAGTTACAAAACTAATTATATGGTAGGAAGGAACCTAAATGATTTATAAATTCACCATTGCTATATGCTAGATAGAGTAGAGGTATTTATGTATGCTATGATTATATAAAGACATACTTGGTACATTTACTAACCTAATATATCATTATTATTCGCAATTTACAAGATGCAGATGAATTATAGGTGTTCCTGCTGAGACCGTACGTTCTTGGTTTTTGGTTCCAGATACATACGATATCCCGTAAAATTGAAACGAATTTCTCTATTTATTTATAATGTAATAAAGTATAATTATTTAAAAAGTAAGATTCCAGTGATATAACTCTTTTGAACCTTAGATCTCTACCTATTTACGTATCTGTTGCCAACATTCTTTTGTAAGAGCATTTATTTTCATTTTATGGAACTAGAATCCGGGTATAGAATCTCTATATGGAAACAAAATGAAGCTATTATACCCTTACTACTATTTCTATCTGTTCTATCTTAATAAACTAGCTTCTCACAAACCACTCCTTTGGCGTTAAGAAGAAAGTCAATTATGCCATTAACATTGTTTCCAATTAGTTGAATTATTACAATGCTCCAAAATGATGATTCTTCCCTTTGTGAACTTTCCCAAAGTTCCTACTATGTTTACAATACAAAATGAATGTCGTAGTAGAGTTCCTTTGCTGCTCTTCAGGATGCCAACAATGGTGGTCTCAATGCATAATTCTTAAGGGAATAAAGAAATTAAACAATAGATAAACAGACCTTACCTCTTGTCTTGAACACTATTATTTCTTTAGTTTGTAAGATTTTCTGTGCAGGTAAATCCTAATTTGTGTCTTGGAGTTGGTCTTCTGCACATGTAGATGAGAATTTGCATGTAATGGGATTTCTAACTATTTGACAGGTGATTTGGTTGTTTTGCAGTGTGGAATATTGCCTAACGTGAGTAGGCTTCATAAGGACTATCACTGATTCCAGATGTCTGTTGTCAGTGAACTAATTAGATACATCATTATTTTAATTATCTCAGCTATCTGTTTGTCGTTTAATTGCTTCTGTTAGGTTACTAGAGGAGGAAGCATTCTGCATCTGATTACTCGTAATTTTCTAAGATGATACAGAGGTGACCATACGCCATGAGTACATGGGCCCAAAGTGTACTGCAGGAAATTACATTTCAATAAACATCATGACCCTACTTTAATACCTTGGCCAACAATCGGCAATTAAACATTTTTGTAACTTAAAAGGCTTCAAAATGTTTCCTTAACTAGCAAAAGATGTAAGTAACTAGCGTGGCACTACTAGACAATCGATAGCCTTTCTTGTTTTGCTACATTGTACATTTAGATCCTATATATATCAACACACCTCAATTTCTTCTTTTCTAACGTCCTTAAAGAACAGTCGTGTCAAGTTTTCTATTTATTTTCCTTTATTAAAATATTGATTGACCCCAAAATAAACCAGCTTTTTAAAAGGGGCAAAAGTATGTTATTCCATATTCCCCTCAAGCATGCAATAACCACTATTAAGATTCCAAGATCAACAACATTTATTTAATTTATAAGATAATTATTTAATTATCTTAGCTATCTGGTGGTTATTTTACAGCTAAGTAAAACTGCCCCACCTCTATCACACACAATGTGCAACATGATGCAAAAGCATCAACTTCATCACTAGAGGTGAATGAGCCTCTTTGTTAAAGTCACCATTTATTGAATATTCTTTGGGGAATTTCATTGTCAGCGTGAGCAGCTGTTCTCTTTGTCCTGCTGCCCATCCCATTTTTCTTTGCACTGATGAACATCATCAGAGCTTGTAAACGTCGCTTTTGCATATGGCTGTCTGAGTAGCCCTAACAATGGTGGCTTTGTTGTCCAAAGTTATTTGTGATTGTATCACGAATGCTTCCTTAACAGTAGATGACTTCTAGAACTCTGCCGAGTGTATAATTATCTCTTCTTTGCAGCTTTTTTTTTTTTCTTCTCAAGATCAATTACACTTACGCTAGCCATAAAAAGAGAATTCATTATATCGTGTAAGTGTTCAACAGAATTTTATAAAGTTGGCCAGAGGCAATAATGAACATGCTCTTTGATTTGTGGTCTAAGTCGAGGGCTGTGAGCGGAAGTGGCCCTAAAAGATTTTGTAGAACCTCTTCTTGCCTGAAGAAAGTCAGATCTTATATAATGTAGGGCCCAGTGTGAGCAGATGTTAGCTTGGTGTCTTGTGTGGAGGATTACAAGCTACCACAGAGTCATATCAAACTCCTCTTCCCATTTATTTTGGTTTTCCGGAGCTCCCGTATGCTTGTATTGACTTTAAGTTGAGGGCAAGTCTAGCTCAGCCTCAGCTTGGCTCATATTGTGTAACATCTCTTGGTTGTCCACGTCTTCCAAGGACTCCATGACACTTTAACTATAATATTGTATGGTACCCAGCCCCTCACAAATAAATTATTTTGCCGTTTCTGCTGTTTGCGCATGTGATATTACTCCTGTGAATATTGTAGTAAATGATTCCTTTACTTTATATACTAGCACCAGTCAGTGTTACTGAATCTTTTTTTTGCGCTTAGCTTTATAAGATAATTACATTTTTAATGTAAGACAATGCACCGCATGCTTTTAGATTGGTGATTTTTAATGCAACATTTGTCTTCCAAGATACAAGATGTTTATAGTTATTTTTCCATTTTTTTCATGGATCATTAAGAGCAAATATAAATCACGCCCCTGATTTGTAAAGCAAAACAATCTAATGTGTTTTTTTCATTTTATTTTCTTTTAGTTTGGAAATAACAACAACTACATGAACATGGCAGAAGCCAATAATGCATTTCTCGCTGCAAATGAGGTAGGTGTATCTTTATCTCTCTTCATATACATCTGTTTGTTTAGATAATTTGCCAGACAGGGGATAAATAAGATTGAAACTCATGCATCTGAATGTGTTTCATGGAGCACAAAATAAAGACCTTAATGAAAAAGAAAATAACCTGACAGTACTACATTACCACTCAATTTAGCCGGCCATAAAGCAGTGACTCCAGTAGCATGCCAATGTAGACAGAACCTGTGCATAACAAGAAGCCAAGCTCCCTTTGATAAAGGGGCACCTCTAACTATTAGGAGCACATAAACCTTACTATTCCATGTTTTAAGAAAATAGGATTTTGCGAAAATAATGTAAGAAAAATCTATATTAACATAACTTAATACATGACCATACCTGGAAACTTGTTGCCGCATGCCCCACTTGGTGCCCATTTGCCCTCCAACCATGGTGGGACTGCCCACCACATCGGTGGAACACCTCAAGGTGGGGCTCCAGGTATCTGGAGCCAGAAAATTCCCAGGTATGTACAGGACACTCAACATAATCAAAACACAGAGCCCTCATTAACTTAAGTAATTGAATATCCATCCTCCCATAGACTGCAATATATAAAAATGTTTTTATCTCATTTTATCTCATTTTCTTCTATTACAGTCTATAGGATAGGAGGATTGCTATGCATTTAAATGAGGTAGAGCTATCTTTGCCATTTCTCTCTAACAAATCTATAATTGGTGTTGATGCTAATGCTAAAGGTAGCCTAGGCAGCTGCTTACGGGCCCCAACAATCAATGTGGTTGCCACCATTGGAACATGGGAGGGACCATAATGAGTGCTACAGAATAATTATATTCTTTTTGTCAAAATATACCAGTGCCAAAAAATATGTATTGTGTTTATTATTTTGTATATAATAAAATCCTTCTCGGATGTTCCCAATAAAAATGCCAGTGCTTACAGCCCTTGAAACTCATATGGGATCCCAAGTGTAATTTAAACTGTGATATTTAAAAGGGGTTCCACCTTGGACATTTAATTAGCATCCATCTATGTAAGGTATATCTGGATGTAGCTTCCTAAAACATATTTTACAGTTCATTAATGACGATAAGAATTCATAACCAATTATACCCTTACTGAGTAATACCTGTTTTTAAAACCCTAGAATAGCATACTCATAATGCAGAATTATGGAATGATTCCAGATGGAAGAATACAAAGGGAACAAACATCTGCCTTTGAAGTTCCCCCAATGTAGGTTGAGCTGTAAATGCAGCAAAATGACTATGAATGAGTAGAGAGCTGAAAGTAACATGCCAGAAGAGTTTATTTGCATTTCACCCCCCATCACCCCATCTGCGGCATTCGATAATAGTAACAATAGATGCAGTGAAGCAGATTTAGGGAAATGGCGATGGAACTACACAAAGAAAATGTATCTTTTACCATCGTCAGCAGATAAAAAAACATAATAAAAAAAAATTAATTAAATATATATATTATATATATATATATTATATATTATATATATATATATAAAACCCATGATTAATTTGAGATTAAAAGAATCCCATATATTTATGTATATACTTGTGTATCTTTTACAGACGTACAAGTGAACCGGTACAGGTTTTTTAAAAAAATGTATTTAAAATTCTATGAGTCGTATTGAATAATAATAATAATAATAACTGGGTAGATTCATTACTTTCCCAAAAACAATATATATTTTACTTAGTTTTTGTTAATGTTCAGTTCCTCCAGACAGTTCCGAGATGAAACATCCAAGGCTGCTATCTAAGTAAGATCACATGAAAAATCCTAAAATCCGGCTTTATGACAAACAGAGAGATATTTGTGCATGTGCAGATCAGTAGAACTGTTGCAAAATCAGCATTCCACACATTTGTTCCGTCTCTTCTCTGACCATGAAGACTTGCTTAGATAATCGAATAATGTTTGGCGTGGGGCCCGGCGTTTATTTGCGATAATGAACACAAAACCCCATCTGTAAGGATAACATAATGTTTCATTCTGTAGAATTTCTTCCTACATTTGAATCGAGCATTGATGAAAAGTCTGCTGCTAGCAGCTGTTAAGAGACAATTTAATTCCAGCTGTGATAATTCACCGTGGCAGACATAGGCTGTTATATGTTGATACAACAACCTCTCTGCATTTGCATTTTTATCAAAAGGAACAAATGTTTTGAACATTTTCATACAGATGGCGTTCAACCATCTACACCCCTTCTTTTTCTTTTTCTTTTTAAATGGATAAATAACTTAATGTATAATACTTGGCCCTATGTTAATTAATGTTTGAAAAGCATTACTGTGTTAAATATTTCTTTCGAGGAACCAACAGTGTCTTGTTTTTTTCATTCTTTGGTCTGGTTTGTGTCATTTTGCTTTCCTACCACTCTTTTATAATCTGAATATCACAGCCATGTGGATTACACAGAATTCTCGGGGTTTGTAATGTTCCGTTTATTATTATTATTATTTTAAATAATTTTTTCCATACTTTCTTTGTGTTTGCAGAAGCAGCAGTGGGCGGACGAATGCTTTAAGGTACATTTTTTGTTCTTTAAGAATTGCAACTTTTATTGGTATTATTGGTAGATAAATGTACCATAAAATACACACTCGGCTCTGGGCATCTGTACATGTGTTCTTGGGCATCCTTACTTTGGGTCCCCAAGGACAGGTACACATTTGACAACCTCTTTAGAAAGTTGCAGTTAATGCTCTTGTTTATTTAACATTGTTTCTATTGTTTTTTATAACATTGTTTAATAAATAGCACTACTAATATGCTCTTAAAAAAACAGCAGCATCAGAGCACCTTATTGTCTAGTACAATATTCCTAAACATAAGACTGGTGAACTGGTCCAAAGTTATATATATATATATATATATATTATATATATATATATATTATATATATATATATAATATATATATATAAAGACATTACCTTGGGAAATATGACATACTTATGTTAAAATCTGCAAGTGGCAGTAAAGACCTAGAACAGCTCACCATTATGGACATAATATAGGAATTAGTTTAGTTGTCTCCATTTAGTGACCCGTTAATAATAATGGACCACCTTCCTCCTGAAGTGAGCTATTACAGTATGGAATGCTTCCTATGTTGTACTATACCTCTGCGTTGACTGATTTGCTTAATCTTTTGTTGTCCTTAAATGATTTGCATATCTGAAACCCATGTTTTGTCATTTTAATCCTAGATATTACACCTAGTCAATCAGTGATAATTGCCAAAGCACACGTTTTATACAATTTAGCTGAAACAAGGGATTTGTTCACCGAATCTGTTTAACTAAAATGAAAATTTACAAAAAAAATGGTATCATGCTTTTTTAGAGGTTAAAAAAAATTAGATTTAATTGCAAAAAAGGTTTAAAATGTATTGCATGGTATCATCACTACAACATTTTCAGCAACGGATCCTAAGGTCAGAAGCATTAGTGTCTCTCCTTATGCTGTGACCTATTTCTTGAGCAACTCAAATATTTATTGAAATAATATTTCAAAGTTTAATTACAGCGATAATGAAAACAAGTAAACGCCACATAACAAGAATGAGTGTTTACCCGTATTGTTAATGTGATATGTTAGATTTCATTAAGCAGTAATGGTGTAGCAAATGAGTCACAAATTACTGTTGCATCTGTTAGAAGACCAAATTAGTGCCAAATAACTGCAAATTCAGCCATTGGATTATGTTCATAAGCCAATTGCTCCCTATCACGGCCAATCTATTTCCCTCAAATAGAAGTTAGGGTTTTTGTAGTGTGAAAAATTAAACTATTTTGTTTTTTGGGTTTTTTTTTTACCCAAATGAAAAAAAAAAAATGAAACAAAAAACATTAATTGTTTTTGGATACCAAATGATGTATCACAATTTAATTCAAGAATCCCCAAGAAAACAACAGAAAAATATATAAATATACGTAACGCAAATTGTTAATACCGGCAAATCTGTAGCACCTTTCAGTATGGGACAGTGAAAATATTTAACAAAGATGGTTTAAAGTGACATAACGCATATGTTAATATATGCTAGTCCTGGAGGAGAAGAGGGCCCTGCTCTCTTGAGCAAGGGAATAAAAGTCTACAGAAAAAGTAAGAAATAAGTGAAAATAAATAATTTTTAATATAAATATGAATCTACAAATACCCCCAAGAAAATCAGTATATAAGCAATTCCCTATTTGGATAGAAAATTCATCTCCTTATGCGCCTCCAAAAAAAGCAACAGATAACCCCCATTAAAAACAGGAAGCCGCCAAGCCATTAATTGCAATACTTGCTACTGATAAGCTATACATGTAAGCAAAGGTTTTTGTTCTTTATGAGTATATACAATGTCTCGTGGTGATTAATTTCTGTCTTCATTAGAATCTGAACGATGACAGCTTATTGCAGTTAATGAGATGTTTGGTTGGATTTATCATTTCTCACATTAACTAGCGTGAAAACCCAACCGCTAATACTACATGCAACAACAATATTTATCATTACAACAAGCGCAGCATTCTATGCTTATTCCCAGCACTGTGGCTGGAAGATGAGAAGTTAATTTGAACAGAACTATAAAGGGATGATGATGAACCTGGCCCTTAAGAACATTTTTCGACGATAAACTGATTTTTTTTTTTATTTGATATAGTTATTTCATACAATACCCAACTATCTAAAAATGTATTGTATTTTTTTGCAATGAATAAGTACTGCCAATGTTTGACTTCATCAGTTATACAAACAGAACAAAGCGTGGGGGGGGCGTTTTACATTTTTTGGGCTTTAAAATAAACTGCTATGTTCAGGCAGATTAAAGTACAGCTTGTGCTGCGCAATTGTTAGAATTTATGAGGCATGAGTATTGTATAATGTGAGCTATTCTTTATTGCACTTAGGTATCAATAAATGGGCAATTTGATATGCAACTAAGCCTAATGTATCTGTTGCTCAAACAAACAAAGACAGATGTTGCTAATTAAGTACACATTAAAACACTGTTAATAGTAGGACACTATTACAGCCGTATGATAATTAGACTTAAATCTTTAATCAGAAAGCTTTGTTTGTGTACAGCTTTCAAAATCTGCTCAGTGTAGGTCTAATATAAAACTGATTTAATAAAAAAAAAAAGTACTAGATTATTTTAAGATAAAAAGGATTGTCTTAAACTTAGCCACAACTACTGTTCTTGACGTCAGGGGCAGGATCAGAGGTCTGGCCCATGCTGATGTCCCATCTGCCCCTCAAAATGGATGGGGGCATGGACGTTGCTGTTACTGCCCCCCTTTTTGCTTCTGGACATTATGACCCTGCTTTGATGTTCATATAGGCATGTATGTTGTACTTGTACATACTGGTAGTGGGTGTCTATTCAAACAGTGAAAAGGATTTTGAAAAACAAATGCAAAAAATCCATGCTTTCCTAATATTTATTTTATATTGATAATGTATTATTTTGATCTCATTAACATCCAGTCAATATGTTGACCACTGCTTAATATTAATCCTATCCATTGGAACCGATACTGCACTTACATTTCTAGAAACACCAGATTCCCTTTATTTTCATCAGTCTCAATGAAGATAGATAGAATTTCAGGTATTTAGGCCACAGCGTGCCTTCAGAGATCATACAAACAAAAATGGAACATCTATAAATTCCATTCCTATATCATAGCTGTTTAAGAATTAATTAATTGCAAAAACAGTTGCCCAGGTGACGTAATGTCTAGGTCAAATAACCGAAACAATCTCAAATGGGTTGAGGACCTTATAGTGTGCAAGGAATATGTTGTCTAATGCTGCACCAATAACATTTTAGAATATAAAACCTTCTTAGCTAAAATTTGCTATTTATTCCATTTGATAGACATTCCACACTCCAAGTCTTGGAGATGAAGAGTTTGAGATACCTCCAATCACGCCACCGCCAGAAACTGATCCTGGACTTGGCATGAATGATGTCCTGCTGCCATTTCAAATGATGGGGGAAGCACTGGCTGCTCAAGGAAATGAATACGCTCCCCAGTTTCCACCTCAGAGTCTTGACCTTCCTTCGATTACTATATCTCGAAACATGGTGGACCAAGAAGGAACATTGCACGGCAATGTCTTAACAATGGTAAGTTTTGTCTCCTTAATTACACATCGGTAGTATAGATGAACTATAAGAGCAGCTATTGCATTTAGTTTAAACATCCTTTACAGCCTCCTTTACTTTGCCTTGTATTTTCATGAGGCTTTGTTCTACACCTGTCAACGAGGTATCTACCTGTCAAGTAGAGAACTATTTTGAAGCTACCTCCTAAATGGATAGAGGAAACAACATAGGAACACATTTACTGCATGCCCTAGAAGACAAAAGGCTGACTGTTAATATAAATGTTTAAGGAATTCTCTACGTTAATGAAATTTCCCCTTTGAGTGTCACGCATAGTTTTAGCAGTCTAGGTTCCTGCAGCGAACTGAGAAATGAAATGAGTAATAACTATAATCACTGCAAAAAAGCAACAGGATCTAATAACCTAAGAATGTAATAGTTCTAATTAAAAACAACAGCCAAGCACTTGCTTACTGTTCTTAAGAGGAAAAAGTATATTTGATTGGATGTAAAGTATTTGGGTTATCCATTAGGTTAGAGTACATTTTGGAGTTTGTCTTCGGCTACGTTATGTTATGAATCAGATGTTTAGACCGGCTTCCCGGATGAGTTAGAAATATTAAACTGATATTAGTATTCATAAATATTAGTAATAGTGGTTCACCGACCAACTAGAAAGATGTCTATTTAATAACATTTGGAAAATGGGTTGTATGAGCATTGAGGTAATTAGTTTTCCTTGTAACCAGTGACATATTCATTCCCCCAGTGCAAAGATGAGGAGCAATTTGCCCTCTTGGGTCATCTAGGCCCCGGTGTGCCGCTGTTCCATTGGGCAGTTAAAAGGGAGATCTCCCCAAGGAGCCTGTATAAAATATGGAGGGCAATGCAAAGCCTTTTAATAGATGTTGCATGCCTTTATGTAATGTTATGTAATGGATTACCGAAATATGATGTCACAATCTAGCGCTCCGCAGGGAGAATGAGTTTTAGTAGTAATGTTCATGGAGCAAGGACCGGCTATTTATTTACAACTTATTGCCTGAACAGTTCTAATGCTACATCTACTTACCTAGTCTAGAAAAAAATGTCCTCGCCTGGCTTTAAATTCATCTGGCTTTAATTGCGAGATCAATCATCAAAGGGAGGCACTTGCTTTAGTAGATAAGTAGTTATGGGTAATTACAGAGAGTGAGGAGTGCAGTTAGAAGTGTTGTTGTCGGAAATGCCTATAGGCACTTTGTCAACATTAGTATGCTATTGGTGTACAGGGTCAACTATACTATATGCCTTTGTAATGTACAATTGAATGGCATGCAGTGCAGGGGGGTGCTTTAAAGAGAACCAGCAGGATCACCAACATTAGGTTCTATTATATGAGATAAGGGGCCGTTTTTATAAATACAATTTAATTTCTAGAGAAATAGAGTGCCAGCAGATTTGGTACAATATAAATAAAGAAGTATCTTAAAAGCTAATGGAATATTTGGAATGGAGATCGGGTAAGGTGCTTATTGCTTGGAAAAACAATTGCATTTCTTAAACAATCCTTTATATTCCAAGATCTGTGTTTGACACCAAACCATATTTTATAAACTTGACATTTTGCAATTGAGTATTTTTTCATAAGAATATCGCACAGTATTATTGGGAATAAAAAATGAAAATCCATGCATAACCATAATTTACATGAACAAACATTTTCTTCATGTTCACTAAAATTGTAAAATTTAAGTACATGCAGCTTTTCTAGAATACCTTCCCCAAACATTGTTCTGCTTCACCTAGCAGAACAGAAAGACATCAATACACAAATCTCAGCCTTGTTATTGTGTACAAACTAATGTACGTAACTAATCATTCCAGCATTTCACCTTTTTTTTTTTTGCATAAGAACATGTAGCATTGCAAGAACAAAAGGCGGCCATGAATTAATTTACACCTGCCCGTGTTAATTTGCCAATTTATTATCTAGATTGCTTGGCCTTTCTCTTTGTTACACAGTTCATTAAAATCTCCCAAATCAATATTTTGACAGTTCTTAATAAGATGTCTATCTGCTCTTACTAGCAGGGCAAATATTTATCAATAACCCAGTAATGAATTGTTAAGTTGTTTTTGACTATAATGAAAATAAAAAGGAAATACTGACAGATGACCACCCGTGTTGGAACCAAATTTCATGGGAACCTACATTAGCTTGCAGTAGAATTAACTTGTGTGAAAAGGACAATAGCCAATTATAGATGGGGTGAAAGTGTCTTTCTGTACCGGCTATACAAGTGGTCTTACTCTCCAAATCTTTGGAATGCTTTGTGTTGTATAAACTCAGAAAATGTCCAACAAATTGCCATGATAATGACTGTACATGGTCATTTGCAGTTACCAACTAGTGTTGTTCCACTGCTCAACACGTTAGCTACCACAATATAGGAATAATTCTGGGCCATGGCATTGTTGACTTCTCTTTAGCAGGGCCAGAGTAGAGATTCTCAGCAAAACAGAAAAAATGAATGTAAATTATATGCATTTACGGTAGAAAATAGGTTTTGGCAGTAAAGAATTTGCGTTGGGTGCTACCGAAGGCTTGACCTCTCTGTCCAGCACCAAGGTATGATGTCTGTATACCCTGATGAACTCATATAGTGTATAAAAAAAAGAATAGGATGGATTAGGATTATAATAAAAAAATACTAGATAATTATATTTACACTATTTCGTCCAATGCCAGTTCATTTGTATATAAAAATACTGTAACATGAGTGATTCTTCGTTCTCAACACAAAAATGTAAAGATAAGCGCTATACCGTGATTGGCTATGTAAGTGGGGGGACAAGACAAAAAACAGAAAAAGTATTACATCAACAAAATAAAAAAATGTTAATCTCTACACTAAAACAAGGATGGGAGGGTATTGATCAATTAATAGGAAGAACTCAGGAGTAGGCAAAAAAAGTAAACTCATTTTACTTGTAATTTAAAAACGTAATGTCTTAGCCGGTAAAATTCTTTGAAAATGTATTACATTTTAAAGTTCCTGGGGCTTTTTTGTTATTGAAAAATAACCGGAGAAAATCATACATTAATTATATGTAAATTAACATATTTCTTTGTAGCCAAACTAATGCTGGAAACCAACATAAAAAAATGGCTGAGCATTGATTATTGGACTTTGTGAATTATCTTTACTACTTTTCATTTATGTTGAAAACTAATATATAATCATTTTTTGTTATTCCTATATATGGATGAATGCCTATATAGTATATTTACATACTCCTAACAGTGTCATTTTAGTAATAAAAAGCATAAGTTGACTTTCCCATTTATTATGCCCATTGCTAATTGGCTTTGAACGTCAATCGGCTGAAGCAACAATTAATGTGAATTCAGTATGTTAATAAATATGGAAAAATGTCAGTTACTGTATTTTTAGGTGGTAAAAAAAATAACAAATGCAGAACGACGGGTTCATGATTAATATTGTGTGCCTTTGTTCAGTGGAAGACTTGACATGTTCACCTATAAACGTGAATGCACAATTGCCAGAGGTATGGTTAAAAATAGGTTATGTCAAAGTTCTTCAATGCTTCCTTTAGGGTTCGTATTGGCCAGATAAATAATATTATTTTTGCTCTCCCCTTGTATATTTCCCAGAGGAAAGCTGTTAAAAATGAACGGCGACTACTTTTATTGCTTCATGGACATCTTGAGATCTATAAAGTACAACCAAAATGCTTGTTATCTTAATATAAGTTTTGATACAACAACAACATGATTCCATGGTACAGAAAGACTCATTGGTAACACGACTTTTTTTAAACTCTTGCTACCGTAGGAAGGCACTATGTTTTCTCTTTGCATGGATCTAGAATAATAGAATCTAATAATAAAAACAAGACATACACATATGCTTTAATTGAATGTATGTATGTAGATAAATATATATACATATATATATAAAATATATATCGTGTCATCTGCCTTTGAATAAATCTTCTAAAATCTGAATAAATAGCTGATTAAGGACAGTTCTAAAATGACTTGTTTGTGCTTTTAATGGGGGCTATGAAAAGAAATGGATTGGTGGATAAATATTAAAGGGGGCCATATTATTAGGCAAAACCATATTCTCATTTTTAATAAGTAATATCTTTCTGGCGGGTCCTATGAACAGACGGTATTTTTCTTCCAATGTTAATCAGTCATCATAGTTCATCCTACCGGTAGGCCGTGTTTTGTTTTTTTGAGATTTTTTAGAGTGTGTACGGTGCGCTCTTAGAATTTTTTTTTATTCTTATTTTCTTTTTTTTTTTTATAACCCCCCCTACCGCGCCTTATTTTCTTATTTTTTTTATACCATGTCTTATAATCTGTCCAGTTTGCTGAGCGTTATTGACATCAGTGGTACATCAATTTCAGAAAGTGGATTATTTTTACAAGACAGCTATTGTGACATATTGGGTCAGTCATAAATGAAAGATATTCATGCAAGCATGCAATACTTGTAATGAAGTCTCACTCTGACCTTCTGTATGATTGATTCAGTAATTTAGTTTTCTCAGGCAGCGCCTGAAATGAAATGAAATCATGTTGAACAAGTTTGGAATACCCACAGTGCACCAGGAGAAAGACAAATCTACAGCCCCAAAGGCTTGCGAGTGAACAGCTGAACGATTTATCTCTGTGCTATTATAGCCTATGCCAGAATTCAACATTTCTCTCTCTCTCTCTCTTTTTTTTGTTATTTGGCTTAAGTACTTAATTCTGCAGGTAGCTTGTAAATGGGAAAATAAAATACTGTTCAGATTTAAAATGACAGGACAGAAGTATGTGCAGTGTGCTGATAAAATATTTTGTATAGAACTGACCTTTCATGAAGCTCAAAGTTACTTGGGAATGTGTCCTTATAATTAACATATAGATTATTTTTATTTCTTCCTTGAAATGAAACACTTCTGAGAACAGCAGTGGTGATTGAATGGAAATTGAACTTGTTAACATTCTCTTCTGCTTATTCGGTTGAACGTAAGAGAAGGTTAACGTTGATGAATTTAGAAATCTGCCCCCGCCTATATCTCCTGCTTCATGACATTAATTGCATATGGATTCTATGTTTACATTGAAATAAAAAAACATCTGTTTCTAGGTTTACATTTTTCCTCTATCTGCATTTGTATTAAAGGGTTTATTGTGTTAATTATTTCCAGGGCTCGTTTTATTTCTCAGTCTGCCAATGTTAACATCAGTCATTTCATGGTGGCATTTGTGTATAACAGTCATGGGGGTCAGCAAGCTTGTGTATTGTAAGTACTACACCTAACCTTTTTTCCCACTAGGTTCCTAGATTTTCTGCCTCCCCATGGACATATGATGCCTGCCTGCTCCTGACTCAAGTGAATGTATATGAGTCAGGAGCAGGCAGGCATCATATGCCCATGGGGGGACGAAAGTCTATCCACTTGGTGGCATAAAAGTTAGGTGTACGACCTACAGTATCACTTTATAACAAGATCTTCTCTTCATATACAGAGTTAAAACAGAATAATGATCTACTCAGCTTGAAATTAACAAAACCATTAACATGTCCTAATCAATTATTAATTATTAATATTTGGAAATTATGTTTATTTAATCAAATAAACATCATGTTTCCAATATGCAAATGCGAAAAACCCTGATCTTACGCAAATAATATATCTGCTAAAATATGTTAGACGCCACTATTTTACAGCTAAAGATATTTATATTTTAGCTTTGGCTTCCCAAACATATTTCTGTTTTTTATGGCTTGATATTTAGAGAACATGAGTGCATTTTCAATTAATACAGTGTTGGGGCAATGTTGCTTAATGTGTTGCAGATAAAACAGTTATTTCATGGGTCATTAATATGTTTAATGTGTGGAACATTCTATTAAAACAAGCACTTATTATTTTTCTGAAGATGTTTATTGCTATGGTTAGCAGCCATGGTACAACTAAATTTTTGAAGGCCATAATAATTTATCAAATGTAAGACTGCATGTTTTGTTTGTCACTTTGCTTTCTATTTTAGCTTTAGATTATTTATTTTTTTTACATTGGACAGCCAACGGCTCCTGTAATTTCAAGCTGAGATTGATAGAACTATGGAAATTACATGAACCACAATTACACTCTATCAAAGACCATCTATAGTCATACTTAATCGCTTTAAAACATAACTAGAAGGGGGTTGGATACTGGAATTCATAAACATTTGCAATTATATTTGAGGGTGTTAGGAACTAATGTATTCCTGTTTTGCATTATGAATGGGGCAGGAACAAAATGACAAGACCAAAGGTGATTTCTAAAGATACAATTAAAGAATCAGTAGTCTATGGACACACACTTTAACATACGCAAACACCCGTACGCACAAACCCCGACCTACACACACAAACCTAGGCAAACATGTTGACGTACCAAGAAATGTTGATATACCCAGACAGACACACATGCTAGCATACCCAGACACACAGACAAATCCAGGGAGACACACATACCCAAACACACGCAACTGTCTTCAGCTTGACTTCCATGCAGGTCATTGCAGCTCTACTTCCACAGGGTTACAAAACGTTATGACCCTGCCTCCACTTTTTAAATAGAATAAAAAAAAACTAATAGCCTTTGTATCATACCCGCAACAACTAAGAGCACTATACACTAGGGTAAACAAGGTTAATATGTTAGTCTATTAAAAGAAGAACAAACTAAAAATACAATAACAGAGCAGAGTGAGCAGAAGCCGTTCTTTCAGCAGTCATTACAACGCAAGTGGAGAAAATAGACATTTTATTGCCTCCTAGTAAGTGTCTATAGAATTGACATTTTATTTTACGTCAAATCAATTTATAGCTTTGACTTTTAAATTTATTCAAGCCAAGTAAATTAACACACTCTGCATATGATTTCTTAATGATTCCTTTTCTTCTGCTCAGAGTTTCATATGTAAATCTCTCTGCTCTGAATAATATTTGCATGCTAATAAATATACTTTAGGGAAGATTTATTTTATTCAAATAAATCAAATGTTATACTTTTTTTAAATGTGCAAGTTATATTATAACATATATATCTATAGATATATATATATATAGATATATATTGTACAACTCCAAGATATATATATATATATATCTCTCCAATGGCCACATATTTTGGAGATCCCAACATTTCAATTAAAACAACCACTGGTTATGATATATATGCAAGTAACTGTATTGGCAAATCACAATTAGAATTATTAATGACCATACACACAAAATGGCCAACGATTAAGATTGACGGCTATGTAACTAAGTAACTAATACCCTTACCTTAGAATCTGGTTTAACGTAGACCATTGCTGTCCAGCTATACACCATCAAAGCCAACATCTAATATAGTAGAAAGCATGAGGTTTTCTTTAAATGGGCTGTAATCCCAACAAAATACTTGGGCAACACTGACCCAGGGTAGGCAACATTTTTATGCAAATACTTTCCTTAGGCCTATACAGGTATATACTAGTAGAATAATACAGAGTCAATTAGTAGATTAATTAAAATAAAGAAAAAATAAGCCTATTAATCATGAGTTTTTTTTCACGTGTAGATTTAGTTTTAATTACTAAAACACTATTAAATAGTACATCTAATACTGTTTAATTAATATCATAATTTAGTCATGCAAAATAGTTTGGTGCCCATTAAATTGCTCTTACAAGTGTTTAAATAACATTCTTGTACAAATAATGTACCTATTGTATCAAACAAATTTTGCTTTGCCAAATACATTATTTGGATGTCCTTAAAGACACATTACAATATTATTTCCCTCTATTCAACTACTTTCAATAGAATATTCCACACTATTATCCTTGAGTGTTTTCTCATTGCAGATCCTTCCAATGCAAATGGGTGACTATTTACCAAGCCAAAAATTTAAAAGCAAATTATGCAGGCATTCGAAAAGGGGTTACAAATGTTGTTACAAAAAAAAAATGGCATTGAGTCTTTAAACTAGAAAAATAATACAATTGTACAAAACATTTTTCAAAATATATACTGTGATAACAGCTTAATGTTAGAAAACAGAATGTTCTGATACATAAATCATTATTTTGAATAAATATAAATAAATTAAAAAAAAAGAATGAGCCTATTCGGTGTCTATTATTACCTAAGTACAGTACATGAATTGTATTTCTATTTCTATTTATTGTAAAATGGAATTGGAAAAAAATGAAAAACACCACCAGCATTTCCTCTTTACCTTAAAATAATTATATTGTTTTTCTAACAATAAACTCATTTTTTTATAGGACCAAAGACATGCCCACATGGCTCAGTATCGACAAGATCACTCCTTAATTATGAGGTCGCTGGTTCACATGACTGATGTGGCACGGGCGGGAATAATGTCTCCAAGTCAACTAACCACCATAAACCAATCCCAGCTCAGTGCTCAACTGGGACTTAATATTGGTGGCACCGTCATCCCACATACATCTCCTTCTCCACCTGCAAGCAAGTCGGCTACACCATCGCCTTCCAGTTCCGTCAACGAAGAGGATGCTGATGAAACAAACAGAGTGAGTTTGGTAAATACATATTTAATTATGTAATATTCTTTTTTTAAGATATAGAAATGTGGAGAAGTAAGTTTACTGTATGACATGGCGATCTGTACATATAAGAGGACCACTGCATGGCCAAGGTAACATTTCATGTAGAAGATATGCATCCAGAGAATTTTTGAGAAACCATTTGGTAGATGACAGTAGTTGTTTCTTGTGGAGTAGGAGGTCAGAAGTAGGTACACATTAAAAAAAAAAAAAAACACATCCTACAAAATCAAAGGGGTGAGTTTGATTACCATCTTGGAACAATTCAGTGTGTTTACATTAGTGGTGTGTTTGAGCATGCTTGGGAAGTCTTCACATTGGCCTTGGAGCTTCTTAAGTATAGCAGCTGTTCCAGAGGGGTTTCATGTGTGGAGAACAGTGTTTAGTGTACTCTCACGTCTCTGCGGCTGGCCATACCTTTCCTACCCGGACTCTGCTCCGTTTAGGCATATTTCTTTAAAAAAAAAAAACATTTTTCACTACTTTTGGTTGTTTTGTGCCATTCCCATGCAGAAGAAATTCTGAAACTTCAATGTTAGTCAAGAATGAAGTTTCAACTGTACCTTGCAGTCAATAAAACAAGGTCCAAAATCTCAAATGGATTTCATCCTGAATTAAAAATAGTTACTTTTATGACAGTTTTTAAAACGTTGCAAATTCACCAATGCTAAAGCATGTACTATTTTTTTGGAAGTCACCTTCGTTTGATATGCTGTAAGTGGCAAAATTCATATGGTTACTGTTCCTTTTACATTTAGTCTTGAGCCTAAAAATATTTTGATGTTTTGATGAACAAATTTTAGCTTTTGAAATGTACAGTTTAATGTTGGATGGCAAATACTATCACACATGTATTGCTGAATGAACATGATTCAATTTGATATTGGAGGAACCTTTATTGGCATTGTGCTACCTAATCAAAAAAGATATGCATTTAACTGTGTTTTTAAATTACCTTGGTAGACAATCGGAGAGAAAAGAGCTGCACCAGACTCTGGCAAGAAACCAAAGACACCAAAGAAGAAGAAAAAGAAAGACCCCAACGAACCTCAGAAGCCCGTGTCTGCCTATGCTTTGTTTTTTAGAGACACACAAGCAGCAATCAAAGGCCAAAATCCCAACGCTACTTTTGGCGAGGTGTCGAAAATTGTGGCCTCAATGTGGGATGGCTTAGGAGAAGAACAAAAACAGGTAAACACATTGTCATTAATGACAGTTATTATTAAAATTATAAAGTATTTCTGTAAACACTGAATATGTTTTCATTCCATTAAATATACAATAGAAGTACAATAGAAGTTGTTTTCATCATTCAATATATAATACTATATTACTATATATATATTACTATATATTACTATAGTATTTAAAGATGTTTATTGAAAACATTTCTTTACTACTGTTCTCCCATTTTTAGTAGAACTTTACAGCAATGTTTACAATACATGGAAAATATTTTTTTTGATAATATTAAAACTTTAAAACACACTTAAGACCTTTAAAGTTTTTTGATTCATTATTTCAACTCAATATGTATTTTAAATTCCCATTGTACATTTTAATTTTATGTTTCGTGAAACCAAAGTTTATTTAAGCTAATCTAAACAAAATTACCATTCATTTTTGGCTTTACATTATTAGAGGTTTTTAGCTGGGGCTACACAACTGCTTCAAAAAGAGTACACTTTATATATAGGGATTAGTATAGAATGTAATCCAAAATAGTGTCATTGTATGTTTCATAGACGTCCCTTAGTAATTCTTAGTGCACAATTTCCATCAGAAATCATTTTAACGAATAATGATCTTGTGTTTTTAAGGTATATAAAAGAAAAACAGAAGCTGCCAAAAAAGAATATCTGAAAGCTCTTGCAGCCTATAGAGCAAGTTTAGTGTCTAAGGTAAGTGTCAGTAGAACATTTCATTTCTGAGATATAATTTCATATTTAATTGTGGAAATAAACTTCTTATTTTGGTCTTATTTTGAATGAGTGGCAACTGCCCGTTATACATTTTATTTGGGCTTTAACGTTTTTTTGTAGTTTCAAGTAAGCCTTAATCAGTCCTCGTCTAGACAGTAGTATAGACAGAAAACAAGCCTGAATCTGTGTCTAAGCTGTTGTCCCAAGTTCGGTTTTAACTGGGTTCTTTCATTGAAGTCAAGTAGTTAAAACACAACTCTCATGCAAACTCTCCCTTTAGTGAATAGATTATTTTATGTTATAGTGGATGAGCAGGGCTGTTAAGAAAAAATAAATTTGATATCGACATTGTGACGGACTGTATAAAATCCCATTACGTATGTATTCTTCTTGGTGAAACACTTTGTATATAAAAGTAAAGTAGCTAGCAAACCCATGTAAGCTTGTTAAAAATCAGTCCTTTCCCACATCAAGGCCTTCAGTTAAAGCTCAAACAAATTTGAAGAAGCAATTAGGTACAGAGCCGGGCTACAAGAAAGAGGAGTGGTTGTTTATTGTGTTTCTTCTTTAATCTGATTAGCAGATGTAATTTAGATAAAGAGTTTTATGAATAGCCTCTGCTGATGCAAAACTGTAGAAAAGACATTAGCGCACAAACAGATCTTAATGTCCTACCAGGATCAGAGCTGCCTTGTTAAAAATTCAAGTTAATTCACACAAAGAGATCAGAAGTGCCTACTATTAATGAGGGGATTTTGGACAAAAACAAGTTAAAATTGCACAATCTTTGAGTAATCATCAGTTCCACCCAGATTTATTTATTTTACTTTGCTATATGTCTGCTTAAAATACATTAGTCACGGGCCGGATTTGAAGATCAAAAAAATAAATTGGTGGAGAGGTCACATCTCGGTTTACAATCTTGACCTCAAATTCGTACTAGTTTTGTGTAGCTTTCAAGTATTTTTTCTAGATTGTTTTATGGATTGGTATTGTAATGCAAATGTCCAATTAGATTGCAGATTTACGTCACTAGGACTAGCATTTATATTGATACACAAATTTTATGTTTAGCACAAAACAAGAAAAACCTCAAGGAAGGAGTTACATTTCTAAATAACTCACATCCAGTTAAATACCCTTACATTAGCATGTTATGGCTGGGGGATCTCTAGTTGGAAGAAGTCACGTGAGCCAGACCTGTGATCTAAAGCTGTTCCTTGTGTTTCTGAAGGATGAGCCCGATTGGCACCTACATGGGCTGGCAAGCTGGTCCTGGGTCTTGCTCCAATCTTGACCTGTATACTACAATATTGGCCAACCAACATTTTCATTTGAATGCATGTCACTGTGACTCTTATTCTATGACACAAAGTAAATTGCTACAACAAATTGTCTGCAGAAAAGCATCTCACTGTATTCAAGAATAGATTTTGTTAGATTAGTAGTGAAGACACATTGCTACGTGTACATGGCTTTAAAAGTCATTCTGAGTTATTAGGGTTGCTTTAGTCTTATGTCTGCATATGGTATGTGTCATTTTTTAAAACTAAATTCATTTAAAAAAATCTGAGTTGTTAATGATTTTCTTTATTGCAATGCACTTTAGGCTGCCGCGGAATCTGCTGAAGCTCAGACAATACGCTCCGTCCAGCAAACATTGGCATCTACCAACCTGTCCTCCAGCCTGCTGCTCAACAATTCCCTTTCCCAACATACATCTGTTTCAGTTGCTGCACAGAATCTCCAGCAATCTCTCCCAAGGGCGATCGCACCCAAACCTTTAAACATGAGGTTACCTTCAAGCCAGATTGTCACATCTGTTACTATTTCACCCAACATGCCAGGCAGCATGGGAACACCTTTGATGAGCTCCATGGGTGCACCAATGGTGGCCACACCACCCTCCTCTCAAGTGAGTCCATCCATGCAGACACAGCAGCATCAGCTTCAGCAGTTACAGCAACAACAGCTTCAACAAATGCAACAGCAGCAGCTCCACCAGCATCAAATGCACCAGCAGATCCAGCAACAGATGCAGCAGCAGCATTTTCAACATCACATGCAGCAGCAGCTGCAGCAACAACAGCAGCAGCAAATACAACAGCAGCTTCAACACATACACTTACAGCAGATGCAGCAACAACAGTTGCAGCAGCAACAGATGCAGCAAATGCAGCATCAGTCTCAAATGTCTCCACAGCAACAATCTCCTGCTTCTTCTCAGTCTGGGGTACCTACCCAAATAGCATCACCAATTCCCCATATTGGTAGCCCGCCCCCTGCATCCCAACACCACCAACCATTATTACAGTCCCAGACACAGACTCAAGTGTTATCTCAAGTCAGTATTTTCTAACCATCCGGTGGATTCATTGAAAAGTTATTTCATCTCTTTAAGGGAAGAAGTGTATGTTGTAAATTTGTCCGAGCAAGGTTATGCAGCCTGTGCATAATGGACCAAGGGATTCTCTTTAAGTGTCTATTAGATAGGCAATAAAGGACTACGATGTATCTGTGTATCATATTTTAGCATCTTGTAAATCCGCTCTCTGGAAAAGTAAAGAAAAGGTGACTTTTTTTTCCATGTGTTGCCTTTTTAATTTATTGGACATTTTCTTCCTAACATATGTGAAATGAGTGGTCTAATAAAGCCACCTGGAAATCACTAAAAACCATGGACCTTCTGCCCCATGTCGGATCCCCACTGTGCTTTCGAAGATGCATTGTAAGCATTTGAAACTCTCAGACTTCTAATATGTTTGTTACTACCTGTAAAGTGATAAAGTCACAATCATGCAAGTGCATTTGTAAAACATATGTAGTTAATGGCATTTTTGTCATATGGTATAATGTAAATCAAGGATGTTTGCCAAAGTTTATTTTTTTTCCCTTTCTCTGAATTTTTTGTATGTCTATGCTTAAAAGGAAACCTGTCTCATCAGCAACCAAATTTTAAGTTTCCAATACACTGTAACAGTATGTTGATTGGTTCTGTGTCCCCGACATATACATTCTGCATAGATAAAAATGTGAATATGATGTTTAAGTGACACATTTCTTATTAAAATAATGTATTTTTCAAAAGGGAAATGCACTTGATAAGATATTGTACAGATACTATTACTGCTACAAGTACTGTACTACCACTAGAATATTTAAAAAAGGTACCCTGAGTAAGGTGTATATATTTTCTTTGAGTTGTTATTTTAACTAATAATTTGTTGTAAAAGGTTTTCATAAACAAGGCTTTAATGTAACACTGTTACAGATTCATTAATTGCTACATCGCTTCTTGTGTTTTTAAGCTGTTTTATACTTTTTTATGAGTTCCGATAGCAGCAGTTAAGTTGTTTGTATTTTTGCTTAACTGAAAAAAATTGCTTTTATCTTGCGATAGAATAAACATGTTTCTGTAATGCTGTGTATGGTAGTTTGTTTTAGAAAAATCAACTCATTATTGTTTTTTGCCCTGTTATAATGTATCCGTTCTTTATTCGTACATCAATCTAATTTGGCCCTAGGCTGCATCAATATGACATTTCTAATTAAAGGGCTGTTGGAGGTATGGGGGAGATGTTTTATGGGTCAACCAAAATAGGACCCTATATTTTATACAATTAAACCTATTTTAGAATCCACCTTTGAACCCCAGCTATCACATGTGGTGGCATTTGTTTAATGTTCCACTTTTCAATTATTTTTATTAGTATTTTACAGTTCTGACACCCCTCAAAAGGCATAGCCAGGGCACCTCATCTAAATGTTCTAAATGGGCTAAAATATTGCAATAGAATCCTACTGTGGACTTTATCTGGATTGTTTTAGCAAGCAAGCCTCTACTGTCATATGTTATTATTTATTAAAGCCATCATATTCTACAGTTATGTACAGTAGGGTTAGAATACTTACAAATTACCAGTTCCTTGATGAAGTTAATATAACAGATATCTTGGAGTCAGGCAGCAACCCACATTTATTTTTTATATTGACTCCTAAAGAAAAAAACATTAATCTGTTCTCATCAGTACCAATCCTTACATTTATATATCACTTGAAGCTTGGGATATCCTCTTGACATTACACAACGCTACACACTGTATGGGTTAAAAATAATAATTCATGCTAAATTATTATTTACAACCAATCTTGCCATAAATCCAGTGTAAGAGTACAAGGATGGCGGCCATAGTTTTGGCATCATGCAGAACACCACCCCCACACACACACATTATCTTAATCTGACACCTTGAACAAATTAAGAAACAACCATTGTGTTGGTATCACTAATCACTGTGTTTTCACTAGACTACCAACATTTCCACACTCGGCACTGTTCCATAATTCACACTGGGCGGTTTGCTAGAGGCAAATGTTCCACTCATCAGTCGATGAAAATCCATCTTACATCTTTAGTCATTCCGGATTAAATATTAACCAGTGGCTCAGCTGTATTTTGTTACTTTGCATCAACGGTTAGGCTACAGCTTTACCAAAGCCCAGACGTCGAAGGTGTTGTACACATGATGTTTTATGTGACATGACAGGTACCTGGTTGCTCAGGAATAGTCAGAGGGATAATGTCAGATCTGTTTGTTCTTGTTTACATTTCAGAACAAAGTAGATTCATTTATTGCCATGTCTCGCTCCCCTCTTCCTGCAGCTCCGTATGTGTTACGGACACAATTCCCCTGTTGTCTTGCAAGATTAATTACAGCATCTGTCCTGTCACAAGCTATAATGAAGAGGTCTTGATAAAAATTGCAAATTACTGTTGGCAACAATCTTAAACTGCTTATGATAAAATGAAAATTAAAAACAGCAAACTAGAAAGCCTGACCAGAATCGTAATTTAGAAACAATGACATCATCTGAGACTTTTGTCCAGAGACCAAATTAAAAGGGTAAAAAAAAAAATATCTGGAAAGGGAACAGTTCCTGTTGTAATAGAGAATGGGTGTAATGTTGTAGTTTATAAATAATGAATTTGTAAAGTAATATTTAATGAGTACATTCTTGTTATTAACGTATAGGTATTGAGTGGTTACACACAAGTATTTTTGGTTTGCACAAACCACCATTGTTAGAAATGATTTGGTCCAGTACATAAAATACCAAAGCAGACCTTATGTTATATATGTTAGGACTGCCGTTAGTGAATATGTAATGCTCATTATGTACAAGATCATTAACATGGAACTTATGGTGGGTTACGTATCAAGGGATTCAGCGCAATTTCTTTGTATATTATTAAGATTGTACAAAGATTACCTACTTTGTGGAGCTCTAGAAAGACCCATGGATAATGTTAAATTCTGCTGAAGATTCTTCCCATAAGAGTTTGCCATCTGTAGGAGCAACTGACTTCTCTCTGCCCATCTGCCCACCATTGACCCTATAACCTGCACATGGAAGACAAGCAAGTGCTGGAACCCAACTATCCGTATGCAGGTCACGCTGCTGAACATCCACTGTATGTGTCAATTACAAGCAGCATTTCATTAGGAGTCTCCCAAAACATGCCAGTCTATAACCCTATTATCCACCAGAGGTGAATTAAAACCCAAAGTGATTATTTTGCATTTCAGCTAATCAGCTAGCCCAATAAGCACACAAAAATTAGACCACCACATTAGTTTTAGATTATACGTTCTTGACCTTCTGTTTGACCAGAGGGTCAGGGGCTTAGATGCAATGTAAAGAAGTTATACTCTACTGAAAGGTCTGTAGATGAATACATTCCCTGGTGTTAGCCAAACATGCATGGGATAAGCATATGGTACGTGAATCCTGATGGCAACACCAAGGAATGATTAAGGTCTGAGTCTCAAAATGGACAGACTAGATGTTCTATGTTTTATGATACCTTTAAATAGGCCAAAATATTGATAGAATAAGTTACAGATTCCCATAGTCCTTCAAAGCCTTTTTTTGATTCCCTTCTTTGAATAATATTTTATTCTTTGAACATGCATTGTCATATTAACAGTTTATTACAAGCGTTTTCAATACACTGTGTAATAAACAAACACTATTTGGCTTGGATAATAAAAAGGAGGACTAAAGCCATTGAATAAACAATGTAAAACACAAGTACCTTTTACCCTCTTGTTTTGCACCTGCCGTTCCTTGAATGACCACCTGGATTGAGTTGCAACTAGATCTCTAAACAATGGCTCGACTTGAATGTTCTTATTTACATGTGTTATAGGCTAACATACGCTTCAACAAGTTGTTGCAATACAAGATCATGAAAAATACATGAAAAAAAATTAATGTTATTTTTTATTCTATATTTTTTTCCCAGAACAAGATAGAAATCTTAAGTGGGAATGTTTTATCTTCACGCAGTCAGTGCCGGTGTGACTGTGCTACTTAACTGATTTTATAAATCCAAGATTTGAACACCTTTAATTAAGTACTTTAGAATTATTTGTCATGAATTATGGCAAAGTCTGTTTAATTAGTGTTTTAAAAAATGTCCTCAAATATAAACTGTTCAATTTAAATGTCATGGTTTAAATTAAGCAAGAGAAATCCCCGCACGCCTACCGTACACAGGAATATTTATCACTCCTGCCCTAGTGGGCTTTAGATAATGTCAAATCCGAGCTTACTTAATGCCATTCTTAACACTGTATTTAGGAAAATGGTATGCAAATTCCTCATACAACTATAAATATATATATACATATGACGAGGAAACTTCAAAACAAAGAAAGTTAAATAAAAAAGAAAGCTATACATGAGCAATAATTACATTACACACCATATACTGGTATTAACGCCTGGGGGCCAATTCTAAAAACAAAATATTATTCATATGGTATTGTGGTGAATTAAATATAGAATTATTGTGATTATTATTGTAAAATGATATCAAATACATATCAACAATACCTTACTTATTAGATAATATAAATTACTATTACATCATTTTCTAATTAGGGGGGGTATAGTTTTCCTGCTGTATTAAATGAGCAATGCTTTTAATAACCCTCACATGGTGGGAACATGACATACTACGGACATTTCTCCGGTTAAAATAATGCTTTTGACTAATTAAATGTTTTTTGGTTTTTTTTGTTTCCCCGATCACTTCAATGAGCTGCCTGCGTCTTAACCTCTTCACTATATGAGGCTCAGACCTGGCTCTAACCTTCCCCTCCCTCCCTTTGTTTGGCTTTTGTGTTAGAACAGCTGTTGTTATCATTTTTTTTTGGTCAGCTGTGGTTGCTGGAGGCCAAACAGGACCAGATGGTGTTTTGCTATGCATGAATGGAGAGTTAGGAGGACTTTGGATTGAATAGGCTAAATCTGAATGGTGTCTATACACCACCTGCCCCCCTACGCTGCCGCGTTAAACATCGTGCTGCCATGATCTGCCCGAGACCCACTAGAATAAGACGGGGAGAATAAGAGCGAGCCGCCGGATTCTGTACATATTTATTGATCTTCTGCGCACTAACAGCATAATGCAGTACACAGTCAATTTGAGCTAATTGGAAATGACACAGCATGTATATGTAATCTATCACGGCAGTCTCTCGGTGCAGTTCATAGGCCTCGCTGCCATAGAAACACACAATCAGTAATGGCATACATTAGAGGTGCTAAGCAGACACCAGTATAATAGGATCATTTTACGCTTTGGATTTTTTTCTTGTAGGATGAGTAATACGAACTGGAGAGGAATGCTCGCTCTCTATTTTATCTGTGCAAATACGTAAATATATGAATGCATCTGAATACATATGTGTCTGCGTTTATTTACAGATGGAGGAATAAGACTAATATTGATCGAATGGTGTAATGGGTTTCGACATCGGGAACACATTGCCCAGTACATAAATTTAAATATACTGGTCACAAGATGGCATATTGTGTATTACACCTTTTTACTGTTAAAAACATATTCTTAAAAAAATGTTTAAATTGATTCTCAGTTTGTGTATTATTATTATTGTTATTATTCACAATAATAATACATGTATTTATTATTATTATTATTATTATGTATATTTTATTATTTCATGGGCGTATTCCAGCTTTGGGGCTATGGCCTCCCCAGACCTGCTGCCCTGTGCTGCAAAACCAGGGGCAGTTTGCCCCCTTTGCTAATGAGGCTTCTCGTGCGCCGCTGATTAATGGGCCGTTTATTCTAACCATAATGCTTTGAGCCCGTTCAAAGCAGGGATGTTGAACTGCATTTCACAAAGATGTCAAATTAAAACAGCTTTTGGAAAAATTGTGTTAAACCTGTCACTAAACATAAACTTGACATTAACCAGTAGAGCTTAAGATTTGCTTGTATGTTATGGTAACATTTCTAGCAAATATGGTTCTTTTTGACATTTTCAACATTCCTTTGAACCTCCCTCTAAATTTGTAACAGAAATAAAACGTGTTACATAGACGTTGTGAAATAAGCAGCCAATCAGGCATTGGTCAAAGACATTCTGGGAAGAAGCAGAAGAAGTAGAAGATTAGAGCAAATAAAGCTATTAGGTTTAAAGACAATCAGTTGACTGTAGAACTTTTGGGGTCAAAAACTCAATGTGATATGACCTATGACTTGTGCTTTTGATCCCCAAACAGTGGCTTATTATTTAGATAACAAAAGCTCCTTACTGGTGGAGCAGGAAAACCTACCCTACTCAGTATCGAGATGGTGTGCTACCCTTATAATTGACATCTTCAGGGACCCTTTGGATCCCGAGCATTGAACCAAACATTATGGTTGAAGCCAACAATATGCAGTAAGGCACTTTTGATTAGGCCACTTTTTTTGGCCATTCAAGTTCCAGTCCATTGACATGTATATAAATGTCTCACCATTCTCAAATTGGGCCCCATGAATTAAGTTAGATCAGCCATGAACATTAGGGAATGTTCTGCTTTTTTTGTGCTTATTTTGTAATGCACCCGTTCCCCACAGGGTTGCCATGTTTAAATCTTACACAATTACTGGATCATCAATATAAATGCAGTATTTGTAGGGAACCCAAGAATACACATTGTCCATTCGTTTATGTTATATGATACCGCTGTCCCTTTGTTGCCTTTATACAAATGTAAAGAATTTAGTTTCACAATAAGGTTAATTGTACCATCAGCCTTTTTTAAACACACATGGGGAACATACCATATGGTGTTTTACTTTATTATTCAACGACAATAGGCTTTGTCGTGATGTATCTCAATGAAAAGCCACCGAACAATTTATTAACTCACATTCAAACCCTTTTTAGATAAATGATTTATTTTCTAAATAGTTCACACTGCTTTGCAGCTGAAATTGAAAATGGTCACATAGTTTTTCAGAAAGACATATAAAACATATATTTTATTTCGAGCTGTCATGACATTTGATGGAAGGCAGAGAGTTTACCTATAATGGACTTAATCTGTCACCCTGGACCTTTTTTGGGTTGATATACTACAAAACCTGGCTCAGCCAACAGTCAATAAAATCTTTGCCTTGGATAGAGATTGCTGAAAGAAATATGTTCTTTTGACATTTTAAAGTACATTTTACCTTGATTGAATCTATTTTAACATCATGTTTGGACACTGAAGAGTTGGTCAGAATGTTTTTGTTAATTTTTTTTTTGTATTTTATTTCCTGGAACTTCTAAAAAAGATCGTGTCTTTGTAATTAGATCTGTAATGTTCCCAGAAATTAATCTATATGACATGCAATCATTTTCATATATTGTCATTTTTGTAATAACAGTGTTCAACTAAATTAAAAATGAAGCAAAAAAAAAAAAAAGACTCCTCCTTTGGATCCAATGTAATGGGAAAATGAAATATTATTTGGATTAAGATAAAATTATGCTCGATAACCCAACATTTGACAAGCCGAGTTTCCACTACCACCTCTCATGGAAAAGACTGTTGGTGAAAAGTCTTAACGGCAAAATATAAATTCAACTGGAAAAAAACTTTAAAGGGGCAAATGACATGAAATTAAAGCTATCCCAAGTGGAAAATTATCATAAGGTAGGTTATTTAAGCACAGTCCGTCCTCGATTAAACTAGTCTCACCCTTTTATGTGCGTATCAACTAGAACCTTGAACAAGACCCTCCGTTGACACCATATTTTAAAGCACTCATGATTGCTAAAGTTGGAGTTGGTTAAGCTATACAGGTTTTAATATAGGGTGACCGCGTCCCCGCGTTTCCAAGACACATATATTTGTAATTTGTACATATTGCTGACCAGCCCAGATAAAATGCTGCCCTGCAGTATGGGGGGGGGTATAGACTTATGGAAGAGAACCAATTAGTCAGTTATACATCCCCCATGTGTCCTGAAAAACCTGATGTAGTCACCCTATTATAATATGCAAAATACAATGGCACCAAAATATGCCACCAAATATGTAATTTAATGATGATGTTTATAAAAGGTTTTAGATAAATCAACAAAAATACAATTTATCAACAATTAGGTTTTACATGCCGTTACCACCTAGTAGTTAACACACGGATTCCCCCAAATAAAGATATATGGTCTTAAATTTGATCCTCAATTGCCACAATTTGTCCAGAGTTTTGGGGATTTTTAAAAAGAACTTAACATTTTAGTTACAGTTAAATAGAATTGGTTATCACTACAGCACAACACAAAATATATATTTATATTACCTTTTTTTTTTGGTTGTCTTTATGCAATGCGTAAATATGAGTCTGGCACCATTGGTATAAATCAACCTCATTTCTCACCGATTTCTGAACAGCTCTCGTTTTATTTTTTCATAAACATAGTTTATAGAGGGTCATTTTAAGTTCAGCGAACAGACACCATATTAAATTGTCAGCTATGGGGAATTTTGAAAATCTCATTGTAGCCTAGTCCTTTATTCATTCTTTAACTGCCAAGGGATTTTTTCCTACAATAACTTGGGTTTTTTTCCCCCCTATGATTGTATAGATGACTTCAGCAAGAATCTGGTTTAATAACGGAATCGCTTAATTGTACCAGTTTGAAGCGTGTATCTGAATTGGAATAATTTATAATCAAGAGCATATCTATCACCATGTTATGTATGTTCTTTAACATAATCTGATTGATGAACCAATGAATCAGAATCTCCCAGGGTAGTCAGATGCTGAGGGCTTTATGATTTCAGCACAGTAGGTCCTAGAAAAGCTTTATCTGTGTTATCGTTTAATTCTCAATAACATATACAAAAATGTTATTCCTTTCTCATGGCGGCTTTCACAGTGCCATGAGAACTTTCAAGGACGGGTCTTTTTAAATTCAGTGTTTAAGTGAAAGGAGAATTAAGTAGCGGGTCAGGAACTCATAACTAGAAGGGATGCTTTCTTTATTGTGATTTGAGGTTTGATTTTGAAATAAAAAGCACAGAGTAAACATGCCCTGTTGGATTTATCTAATGTGTACTTGCCCTAGACACAATGTGATGTTTTAAAGATCTTCTTGGTCAACCACAGGTGAACCATTAAATTGAGCTTCTGTGAGATACAGTGTTGGGCACATTTGAGAGGTGAGGACCTCTGATATATGACCTTTCCTATTTTGATTATCACAGGAAAGGACTTACTGCTGTCAGAGTAAATATGTTATTTATTCATTGTCATCGAATAGCAATAGTCCTTTCTCTCTTACGCATGATTCTCTGGCAATGATACATTAATACTATGAAACAAGGAATTTGTAGTTTATCGTTTTGAATAATAATAAAAGTATAGACCAATTTATTTTTTTCCTACAATTTTAACACTGAACATTATATTAACCATGTGATATGCTACAAAATATACGAGTTGCTAGAGAAAATTCTGAGTAGACCTAAGCTAGACCATGTGGACATTGGGATTTATTCAAGGGAGAGTTGTAGTTTTATTTCCACTTCTTCTGTTCATTATGAAGCGCGGTTGAAGGTTTTCCCAGCGGAAAGGCCTGAGTTGTCCCTGTATGATTCATAACTCAATGTATGAGGATATTTTGCAGAACTTTCACTAATTTAACTGTGCATCATACAGAGTCAGCCAAGATCTTCTTGTAGTAGAAGAAGTTCACTGGGGTTGGACCTTCATACAACGTATAGTGAAGTCAAGGAGCAGAAATCACAACTATCCTGTCTCTTTGTAAAATAGACCCCATTGAGCGCTAGTAAGAAGATGTTCAATCATCTTCCAACCCAGACACAGGAGAACTACCCTTTTAGCTCAAACATGTTGAATTAAAGCTAACATTTATCATGCTAATGACTAGACAATTAATTCAGTTCATTGTAACATGTCTTCAAGATTTTAACTATTCCAACGTGTCTCGCCCAAGTGCTTTTATAGTTTCCCAGGTGACTTCGATTTACCTGAAGGAAGCAATCTCAGAATAAAAGACAGGCCAAAAGCAATTACAAATGGCAGACTATTACTTGGTGCAGTGAAAGGTCGTGTTGAACAAGAAAATGTCAGGATATTAGATGTGGAGGTACAGTTTATTACAATATATTTCGGAGGCTTCTTTTAATCCAGGATAAAAATAAAACCAATTAATGTCTTTTTTGCTATAAACTACACAAATTTTTAAGGAAAAATGTAAAAAAAGAATATATTCACTTTAAGTACCAACTTTCAATATTACAAAAACCAAAAAAGAATGGCATTGGTTGAACGTATAGGTTCACCAATCTGTTGCTGTGTAAAGAAAATAATTACAATTATTAAATGTTCCAACTTACACAAAACATGTGATCTAGATCTCGTTAACGGAATCCAGAGAAGACTTTAAATTGCACTAGAGTCTCATTGGGTTAAAAATGCAATGTTGTCCCAATGATTCAGCTCCTTGGTAAGCAATATAGCCATGAAAAATTAAATGTAATGTAAAGAGCAAAGTTTAAATAACTGTATCACCCTTAGACTGATATGTATATATACACAAAGTCATTTAAAATGCTCAAAGCAGAGGAAAACATGATCATGATACTGGCAACTGAAGAAAATAGTATATAAAATCATAACGAACTGGAGAGATGAGCACATAAACGTGGAATACATTTAATTTTCTGCAATATTAAATTTCTAGCCAGCTCCCATTATGAATTCACATTTAACAAATGATATAGAGAAAGTTTCAAAGTATAAAGCCATCAAATTGGATGTTCATTATGTTTTGATTTGTTTAGATGAGATGCACATCATCAGTGATTAATCGGGAAAATGTAGAAACACTGAAATGTGAAAAAAATGGGCAAAGTGACTGTTATCTTCCACCAAACGCTACCTGTTGTATAACAATCATCAATTACATTTTTTAATCTCCTTGCAAAAGCTATTTAATCTTAGGAATGAGATAAATATTCAACTCATTTGACTTACACAGCATATCTGTCACTTTGAAGGCGCAGTATATTCTTTATTCTAACAAAGGTTACATGAGAAACAAAAATAAGACATGTTAATTGAACACATATTCAACACCCTTGGCAGTACTTGGCAGAAGAATACATGATAGAATTGCAAAGGTGTTAATCTTCCAGATCCTGCCAACATAGATCCTGCCCAAGGTCAACGTGCTAAAGTTCTGTATTGTTGGATGGAGGACTGTTAGTCCCTTTTTCAGTCCTTTTTCAACCACCGAGAGTAACCAATTAGACTGTGAGATACCAAGTTTCTTATAAAAAAAAACATATTGATGGCATTGACGATAGGAACGATAGTAATGGTTGAGTAGACCTCCTTGGTGAAAGGGGATGACTATTGGAGAAATGATGATGCTTTAGCTAGGGATTGGGTTTGAATATATGAACATATGTTACTTTATGGTGATTGGCCCCCCAGTAATACAATTTTCTACATTCAACAATTTCTAAATATACAAGATTCCCATTTCTGTTTTTAAATTGTACAATGGCATTTTATTTCAGAATTCTACAGTAATGACTTTTCATCAATGGCCTCAGTTACCGCGTCCATCTGCTGACAGCTAGGCATACACAATGCATTTTTGATCATACCTTAAAGGCTATCTGTTTTAAACTGAGATGGTTGTCCCTTTCCCTTGTTTACTTCATAATTTCTTCTCTGTTCGTAAACGCTGCTTCATCGTTAATCATTGTCACTTTGAAAAACTATTATAAGGTAGGGTCATTTATCCCGATCTATTAAAGCAGAGCATTATGCAGCTTGAAGTCAAATATACACGCATAAAGAGTGTCATTTCTGATTAATGGCATATGACTTTGGTGTCTTATAAAATAATCTCAGTAGCAAAGCTGTACAAGAAGGTCATTATCTAGTGCATTGTCTGTAATGTGTTTTCTTTTTTCTCCTTAGGCAAAATGGCAATAGTTTTTATTCATTACAAATTTCCAGCTGATCTTATTGCTAACTAATCATATATAGTCAAATACTGTGCAAGAGATGAAATCGAGACAAGTCCAGGGAAGAACATTTTTAAGGGAGATTTGTCATGCAGTGAATGGAATTTTACCATTTCTTCGCAGAACGATGTGTGTTTTCTTTGCAGGAAAGATTAGGCATTGTAATACACTATTCAAATTCAATTTATGCAGAAAAGTGCATGACATCCAAGCTTATATTAATGCATTCCATGATTCACCAACTCCTTTGGGCCCTTATGAATAATTTTCCATTTCATGTAAAGAAGAAAAAATACAAGAGACATGGAATTGCTACCAGAATACAGAAAAATGCGGTTTAAAGGGGAACTGTTATTTTTCCTAAGCCATACAATTTACAGCTCTGCTCACTAAAAAAAACCAATGCAACGAGTCACAGATTAAAATATGCAATACATGAATTTTAGGAACCCATATTAAGTGTACGCTATGGGAGCGGCCATCTTGCCTGTTCTCATAATCTGCATGATCTTTCCTCTCCGTTATATCTCATCTGGCATTAATCTGGTAATTGTTCATGTACTTCTATCACTGCCATATTTATTTGGGTAAGTAATCAAAGTCACCTTGTAAAGTAAATAATAAACTTGTGGATTTAGCCATCTTTATAAACATTTAATTACTTTACTTGCAGCATATTTTACTCATTATTTACTCAATGTATACTATGAAGAATTAAAATGGTTTAGGGGTATCATTCGCTACTTTATGGATTTATGGGTTCCTTTTAAATAAATCACCAAGAGGAAAGAAAATAATTAAACCCATATGCATTCTCGATCCAATCTATTCCTAAGTGTTTTCAGTGTTTCTTTCTTATGATAAATACATAAGCTGGTATTGGCCGAGCAGGATTTTCTATTAAATGCATGTTGCAAAAAATTATGTTCCACAGTATCTTAAAATCAGTATCCACTTCTAAAATGTATGAAATTTCATTGAAATTGCTCTAAAAATTCAAACATACAATCATCGTTTAGATGTTCATGTTGATACTCCTGCTGGAGGCAAATAACATTATAAGCCAATGTAAATTATAGTATGACCGCCATTTTTATATTATGTGAAGTCTGTGATTAAAAGGACACTCATCAGCCATCATATGCACTTTGATTGGATTATGATAGCTGGGAGAATCCACCCCGACCCATGCAATTTCCTCTTTCCTGCCCCCTCGCAGCTGTATGGAAATAGGGAATGGATTCCATACATGGTTGGAGTGGATTCTCCATCCTTCTATCAAATTGTAAGAAAGGACAACATGGAAACATGATGCCTGAACCCTACATAGTGCACTCACCACAAGGCAGCTCCAGCGCTTATTTAGTGGGGTTCCAGGGGAACCCTACAACCCTTGTGCATGCCCAAAGAGAACACTTTCCTGCCAGTGATTGGCTGCTTTAAGCAACCAATCAGTGCTGTGAAAACAAGACCACAGAGTGTGTGATGCGCTGAAAGTTAGTTACAATACGCATTCTTCAACAGTGAGGTAGCATGGAACATTCGATGTCCCTTTAAACCCATCAATGCACTCCTCATTTTCTTTTTCTTTAAGTATTGTGTGACTATAGACTAAACACTAAACTAATTTCTCATGAAATGCAACAAAAATGGAGAGATACAAACACTGCAAACGGCTCCAGGCTTGTTACCGTCCTAATGTTACAGATGCGGACACTTGCCTGTGAGAAAAAGCATTTCATTTTAAAATAAAAAGAAACATAATTTGCTAAATTGTATATGAACAAAAACACCGACAGCATAATGTAACCAATATGTGCTTTTGTTCCGTGCGGAAAAGAAACCAGAAACAAAATAACACAATGTTTTGGTCCGCCATATATCATAACCTTTGCTTTTATTATAAGTATGCAATTTGTTCACATTTCTCTACATTATAAAGTAAATAGTTTGGCTTTAAAGAAAGGTCAGAATATGTTCTGCTAAAATCTAATTTCATCATTTTGACCAGCGACCGATTACTCTCAAACATATAGTACTCTTTAAGTAAAATGTCTGGCTTTGATTTTCTGTACTGAAAAGCCATTTCCCCCGTGGGCATATTTTAAAATGCTAAAGAATGTAAAAAGAAATACATTTTTCTTTTGAAGAATCATGATGTATTAAATTAACTTTTGCTCTAGTGAAAGGCTTTGGAGAAGTGGTCTTCTTTTAAGAATTCACTACTTTATTTCAAATGTATACAAAGAAAACCCCGTATCTCTGGAATTCACTTCCACCCGACCTCCAGTTTTGACCCTTCCTTTCAATATTCAAGAAAAACCTCAGAACCCACTTTCTAAGAGATTTGTACAACCTATTCAGCAAGACTTTATCTGCAACTGATACAACCCCCACATGTATCTATCTCTCCCTCTTTCTCCATACCTCGTTTTTCTATACCTCATTGACTCTAGAGTGTAAGCTTGTGAGCAGGACCCTCTTCCTCTAATGTATTGGTTCATCTTACATTGTATCACTTTCATTTCTGTATATTTATTTGCTGTGCATATATATATATGGGATCTGACCAAACCCTTGGGTTGAGCAGCCCCACCTGCCATACGAGTGCCTCATCAATGGTGTCCAGAGAAGGCTTTAAATTGCTCATTTAGGTTACAAATGCAGTGTGATCCCACTGATCAAGCTCCTAGGTAAATTGGAAAATTACTTAGGACTTGCCAAACTTGGGGTACTTTGACACAGTGGCAGGCTAAGCAACTTATGGCCATATAGTGTGATGGAACCCCCAATAGGTGTTTTTTGAATGGTATTCGTTGGGTATCCGCTGAATCCTTCCTCTGTCTAATGTATCAGTTTATCTTAGTCCGTCTTTGAATGTATGCACTGCAACGGTGGTTGCATAAATTGTTGGTGCAATATAATTAAGATATAATAACACCAATATTAATAATAATTAATTCGACTGGTAACATCAGTATCTCTTGTGATAATGAAATACAATTGATTTCAAAATCCAATTCTGTTGGGAAGAAACAGAAAAAATGGCTGGTTGCTCGATGCCAGTGTACAGAAATGGGGTCGAAATGTACTATAAGTCATTCATTTCACAAAGGAGTACAATAAATTACTTGTTCTGCTCATGAATAAATTAAGACATGCTACGTTGCCTGAAGGAAATTTGTTTATACAAGTAAAACATATAATTTTCTCAGATATGTAAAAAACGCTGGTGATTCTATATGGATATTGCATAGTACTTTCAAAATTAGCTACTATGCTATTTGTTACATTCTAACAAATATATGAATTAACACACACAATTAAATTATTAAGTAAAGGACACTAATACGTGGAACAGGGCCGGCCCGACAATGGAGCCGAGTGGGGCAACTGCTCCAGGTGGCACTCTGGAAGGGGCGGCACTTTTTTTTAAAGCGGAAGAGAGAGGGGCGCCAAGTGGTTTTTGCTTACCAGTTGTCAGTACCCGCTCGGTGCCCCTCTCTCTCCCTCTCCTCTGCGGCGAGTCTCCCTGTTCGGTCTCGGTGCCGGCTTATAATGCTGAGCGCCGGAAGATGACGTCATTTCCGGCGCTCAGCATTACACGCCGGCACCGAGACCAAACAGCAAGACTGCCTGAAAGTAAGTACAAGGGGGGGTAGAGTAAGGGTAGATAATAGGGAGGGAGAGGAAGGGTAGAGAATGGGGGGGCAGCATTTTAAACTTCGCCCCAGGCGGCATTTTGTCTTGGGCCGGCCCTGATGTGGAAAATTTCAATACTCTATAAAGCATACATTCAGTGTATTTTAGAATTATGTTTTCAGTTATTTCGGATTGTATTAAAGGCAGGTGGACCTCAACTGGGACATAATCAAGGATGGTTTTTTTTTTTTACAATAATTCTTGTCAATAATATTTACAGTCAACTTAGATAGAAAAAGGGCAAAAAAATGGAATTAATAGCCTCTGAATTCATGTGATAAAGACACAACTGTAGACACAATCAATCCTAATAATTATAACTTTTGAGAGATCCTATGCAAACAGTGCTCACCCCAGACACCTTTGACCCGGTTCTAGTAAAAAAAATAAAAATCTAGTGGCAAGAAAGTTAATTAGCCATTTTTTAATTTTTGTATAATATCACTTTAAAAACACTACAGCATAATTACACCCATATTGAAAAATAAATTGATTTAAAATATGCAGATGGTGTAGACACCGTTCCAAAGCAAAAGGAATTTATACTATGATTCTGTATTAATTGTTATAACTTGGAAAAAATTATCAGGTTCAGTGCATGTTAGTTCTTAGTTTCTTTTTTTATTTTTTTCTGAGAAACAGATATTGCCTTCTGCCCCATAAATGGTCATTTTAATTTTCTTGCATTGTCTGTAATAAAAATTGACGTTAAAAGATGCCTGAGGCAATGTAATGAGAAAATGAAATTAGTTTTTCAGTTGGCTGATCAAAAGCATTTTGCACGTAATAAACAGATTATTTTACTAGTTTGCGTACAACATAATAAATGATGGGGAAAAAAAAAGGGCAACCGGAATATTTATGAAAAATGCAATAAAAAACATTAAGGATCTGGGTTGAATGTAACCTTCATTTTCCATCAGAAAGCTCATGAAATTGAGAAAAAAATGACTATATCGAAATATATTTTAATATGTTTTCCACTTGTACTAATACTTATAGCTGGATTCTACAAACGTGACTTGAGTTTTTAGCGGACATACAAAATTTGAAATCAACAAAATAGCAATTTTCTTCAGTAAAGAGTTACTGTTTATATATATATATATATATATATATATATATATATATATATATATATATATATATATATATATTAGAAAAAACAGTAGGACCTGTCCTATTGAGATGTATTGGCAGTGTAGTTGTCCACTCCCTGATAAACGTAGATTGTCTGTTCTGGTCCGGTGTCCAAACGTCTATACCCCTCAACAGAACATAGCCTTCTGCAGACATGAAAGGGACACTCCAGTCCTCAGATACACTTTAATGCATATAATAGTTGAGTGGTTCCTTTAAATGTACATGGTGTCCTTTCCTTGTAAACGTACGGTGGTATTTAGCTTTACGTACTGTTCTTATCTTGGATTCCGACCCTCAGAGACAAAGTAAACCAAGCAGATCATGTAGCTTGGTCACATCTGGATTTCTGTTGTGGCATTTATTAAACCTTTTATATGTTATTGTGTTGCCTTTTTTTTTTAATCACAAAACATGACTTTTTTGCCAACCTTTTTGCACAACTTTGAAAAGAGTAGTCCCCAATGAGTCAATTCTCTAAGTGTCAGCGTTAAAGTAATCTCCTGAGGTGGAGATGGTATCTTTTTTCTTTGGTCTTAAATGAACGACTATTTGTCACAATTGGAATCCTCATCCTTTGCAATACTTGGAAGTGTCACGCTTTATCATCCTTAAAAAAGGCCACCTTTAATTATTATTTGTAAAATAAAGCGATCTTCCCATTTCTTATTTGAAGGGTCAGCTTTAAATTCTGGGGGCAGCAGAGGCTGCCTTGTCATCAAAGAGTAATTATAGTCCCTCTTCAATATATATCTGATAATTTTCTAATGCCTCATGCGTTTCCCTCTCTGTTATACAATAAAAGCTATTAACATATGACAAAATATTATGATACATGTAGTTTTGTTAAAATTAGTTTGTATTAATAAAGCCGTATTGATACAATACTTCTGAAAACCAAAATAAGCTTTCAAACAAAACCAAAAATACTAAACTCCAAGAAACCAATCAAACTGTATTGAATTTAAATCGTATCCTATGACCTTTTGGGGCTAATTCAATCAATTTCAAAATGTACATGTTAGTTGGGGTGACATGATACGTACATGTATGTGTTATGATGGGCCCAACCATGTGAGCCTCTCTAGATATCTTGACTATTATCTCTCCAATTCAACTTGCTGCAAGGGAAAATTAGCAGGGTTAGAACTTTATTTTGTAAGTTAAATGTGTAACCTAGAATAATTGTAATATTAATATATAAGACTTTCTAGATTACCCAAAGAAATAGAAACGGATGGCATATCTATATGAATTGCTTGTCACTTGTAAAACATTTTTTTTTAGTGAGAAAAGCATATGTGTTGTTAGAAACATAATTTGACGGCAGATAAGAATCGGCCCATCTAGGCTGCCTGATTTAAAGACAAAGATCTTGATCAGTCCTTGGTCTTTCCATAGATTCAGGAGTCATAGGGCCATGCCATAGGGCATTCCCTCACTGTATTACCCTTTAGTCTCTTATTGGGATGATACAGTGGACAGATAATCTTTGAGAAGATAAACAAGAAGACAAATACAGATATTTAAATAAGGGTTTTTAAGTAACTTATTTGGGTATTTGTTGGCAGCCCCAATCCTGCCCTGCTTTTCACCTATCTGCATGTAGTTGTACTGTGGCTGGGCGATGCAATTCCTGCTCTCTTTGTCAGTTGGCATCTATATTCTTTCTTAATCCCGACCTCGGTGCTTAATCCCTAGGTTGTCCCTGTGCTGCCTAGATATAACATTGGCAAGGAGAAGGTTTAAGGATAGCTTAATTTTGGGTCATCCTTTCCTTTGGCTTGTTCCCTGCTTGTTCACTGTTATTCCATAGCAAGCAAGTCTTCTGCAAACTGAGGAGCACATGTGAATACCTAGCTAGGGTCTACCAAAGGACCCTCATGTTTCAACTGCAGCTCTTGGCCGGCTGTCCTTGAGATTGTGTTATACCATTAATAATAAGCCTTGTTTGACACCTTTGCAGTATATAATATATATATATATATACAAAAACAATGCAATAAATATTCAAACAAAAACTGAAATTAAAAAAACAAAAGAAAATGAATGGAAGACCTTCAGTACAGCACATTTTTCATAACATCCATATCCTCTCCAAAAAGCATATTCAGTGGAAAAATACAATTATCATTATTTTCACCTAACAAAAGCTCTTTTTGTGTGATGAATTACCGTGAATACAGAATTCCCATCATGCCACTGCTCCTTAATGCAGTACTACACATCATATTCTGAAAATGCGTATTACAGATCTATTTTTTTCAAAATAATTCAAAATGACCTCAAAATAACAATACTTAACTCAGTAACGATAATATGTGTATTGTTACCCAAGCCATTTCTTTGTTCTAAATATCTCATAATCCATTTTATAGGTTTACTGTGCCCGTCTGCATATTACTCTCGTAATATATTTAACAATAAAACCGATGTGTTATTTATAATTAATGTCATCTTATTTGTCCATTCTTTGGCTATAAAATAGGAACAGAAATATTAAATTATAATCCAAACTATACTAATATATGTTTCAATAAAGGGCATTGTACACAAATGCCTAAGTCTATTTATTTTAAGTTATGATAGAGATTTTTTTCACATAAATCTTATGGCCTTTAAACCATTTTAAATGAACTGCATTAATGTAATCTAATCTGGAAACTGCACACAACATTTCAGTTTGAATTATCTTGAATCTATGATCCATTTTATTACTTGCAAAGCACTTTCTACATTTATGGTAATGGCTAAACCTTGTTCTGTTATTTAAATCCCATTTCAGACAGAATGTTATTTAAAATAAAAAAAAAACAAAACATTTTTTGGTAGTAAAACTACAAATAAAGAAAAAGTCAATGCGCAAGAAGGCCTTTAACAAAGCAAACAATAGGGATTTTTATGACATTAGCGAATGATAAAGAAGAGGACTGACATTTACAGTTGATGAAACTTTACGTCGGAAAGCTGGGGAAAAAAAATTAAATTGGTCTTGAATCATATACTGTCTAAAGGAAATTGTTAACAAAACTGACACAAATGCCTGCTGCTTCTGAGTGACTTTGCTGAAGGACACAGGTTAGTTTACGATAGAATAATACCACATCGATGAAAAGAAAGTGAACAATACTGGTCTTTATATCGACAGTAAAAAATAGCTGTTTAACATTTTTTTTTAATGTTTTGTTTATGATGTACATTTTTCCTTCAAAAACAAGTATGATAGGTAGGAAACCATGACTGTAATTGTGACCTTTAGGTGTGTGAGAGGAGGTATAGAAGAGAAATAGCAAGATGGAGTATAGAACATTCCATTGATGTAGGTCCATCAAGCTTTATAAAGGTATGACTATAGAGAATGATGTGTGGGAATAAGAGACTTGTTTGCGGAGCTACTCCTAGACCAACTAGCACCCCAGGCAAGAAGCCCCTCTCTCACCCCATATCTGTATATTCCATGTCTTATTTATACTTTTCGAATGTAAATGTGGGGTGGGTATACCTGTGCTTTATTTCCTCCATACATTATGGAGGCTTTTATTGTACCCCTGTCATATTCCAGACAAACTTCTACACATTGGGGACCATTTCTGGGATCAGTGCTGACACCTCTCTATTCCAGATACCTGACTTGCCTGACACTAAGACCGGCCTTGCCTATTTACATACTTGGGTAATGTTCAGGTTTGACCTGGAGATTCCGGGGGAAGTGCTGCTTCCATGGGTCCCAGAGCCCCTTTCCTCTTTCTTCAGACAGGGAAGACGTGTTGACCATGTCCTATTCCTGCATCTTGTACTTCCAGCTAATTTAGGTCTATCAGGGGCTACCACCACCTCTAGCAGACACCCCTATTGTCCACATAGGGTGTCTGCTCACACAATATGTGTGCATGTGGATATATATAGTCATTCCATTTAATGAGTCTGATCTTTCTATTGATAATTCCCAGGGCAGCTACAAAACTTCAACATATCCCCCAAGATAGCCTAGGGATAATTATTTTATTCGTTTCCGCCAATGTTATACTGATGAGAATTTAATTAGTAAAGTGTCAGCTTTGACACTCAATCTCAATATTTAGCCTGAAGTGTTTAAATCTAAATCATAAAGTCTGGAAATTATTCAGATGTATTATTCAGATAAGTCAAACATCCATTTTATATAAGTTGTAATTATAAGAATATCTACAAATCAACATTTTGTAATGTTCCTGTAACTAGAGTTATGTTTAGAGTGGCTTTATCATTTTTTTTTTAATTGACTTAAAGTAAAAGTAATAGAGAGGTAAAAAAGTGTGTTATATATTATAACAATATTACTATTTTTTTTTGTTTGTTAATTTTACCTATCATTTAAACATTTATGGAAATTATGAAACCATTCATCATTTAGGTTGATGGAACAGCCTTCCAGTTGATAAGTGATATGGCTAATGCAGTGAGGGAAGTTAAACATGCATGGGATAGGCATAGGGTTCTTAAATCCAAGACAAGGGCTGCTTAAGTTCATAGTATGATACTCCCTAAATAATCCCATACCCCTTATAAAAAAGGTACTTTACAACTTAAGTCTAAGGTGCCCTTTTTGTCTTACTCTATCTAGGACAGTTTGGTATTTTTCAAACATAGGACCTATCCAATGGCCGTATGTTATCTCATTTACAATATACATCTAAACAATGTATAACCTGCAGTTCTAGATAAGAAATGGAGCGATGGGGAATACAATTCATCTGATCTCCACGTTCTACAAACTCAAAGCATACCTGACATCATCATAATGGGATTTTATGTATCTATATACTACTTACATTTTTTTTTTTAGAAAATGTTTAAAGTAGATGTTTTTTTGTCTATAGGGAATTTGTATTGAATGTTAACCAATACTTCTCCAATTAATGGACTTTGAATGACTTTTGGTAATACAATTTTAAAAGACATTCCTTTTTTTCAGGCAGTATTTTATGGTTACAATAACCAGACTTTGAAAGCGCATTAGTTTAATCGCATTTGATGTGTGCAATATTATAGTCCTGATATAAAGACATACACTGGTGGAATGGTTAGATATGTTATTGTCTTCTGTCACTTCTAATTATGGGTTGGTTCTACTGGCTGAGACATGATGCATGCTACTATTATATTCTGCTGAAATGTTTACTTTATTCTAGAAATAAGGAAGACTTTCTTCTATTACTTGGCAAAGAACAAAATACGGATTCTGAAGAATAACACTATGTCAACCAAGCTGGAAAAAAACTCAATTTTACATGATGTTTAAATACTACAGTTCACTGATTGTGATCTCATCTCATATGAATTTGTTTATCTGAGGTTGAAACTCCTTTAAAAATATCCTACTGCACACTAAATGACTTTAGATTCTGAACTTTTGCTTTAGTTTGTAGAAGTAGATTTATGGGATATAATTATGTAGCTTCTAGTGTTGATGACCCTCTTTTATACAGGGACAGTCCTGGGTCCAAACATTTCATGGCAGCCCCCCATGAAACATGAGCTATCGAGTTATACAACCTGTGTTTATATCATAACACCCGGATTACTCAGATTGCAGTGTGTCCCCCCCATTATCATACAATGATATTATCTGCATATGGGGACTAAGAATGCACAGAAGGCAGTAGAGAAGAAAAGAGACAGAGATAAGTAGTAGGGTGAGGGTAGTAGTAGGCTAAGAGAGTCTGAAATGGTTAAAAAGCATAGAGAATTATAATGATTTAGTATTTACCAAAAGGTTTAACGTTAGCTTCATTTTGGGCCATCACGTCCTTCCCATGGCAAGCAGGTTTTATGCATACTGAGGAGCAGTTATGTTTCAAAAGAGTAATATTATTAGTTACAAAATTATTTTAATTGATAAAATATATTTTTAGAGGCTTAGAGGGGCTTTATTGAGACTTATTGTGTGGGTTAAGTGATTTCATACTTATTATACTTTATTATACTTTTGTGTTTTAACTAGACATGTTTCCCCCTTGGTTTGTACCTTCCCATCCACTTCATTAATTAATTACATCATCTATCATCCTACTTTTACTCAAACAAATGACTTTGACCTATTCAACCCTGAACTATCCAAGGGCAATAAGAGGGTCTTGTTTTAACAATAACCATACTTCGATAGATTGGTTATCTTAATAAGAGCTTTGTTATCCAATTGACAATGAACTGCATTCTTCTTTTATTGGGCTGTAGTGTATGAAACGTTCCAAAATAAATGTTGGAAAATAAATATACATATAGTTACTAGTGTTTTATAACATGCAACACTGGTATACAAAGATAACACTAAGAGACATATTAGTTCAATGATTTTGATATTCCTGACAAAATAATAAGAATACTCTTATGATGTCAGATATGAAAATGTGATTGTAAAATGTGACTATATAATATTCTTTCACATCACTTTACATTTAGACATAACTTTTATGTGCCTTGTCAGATTAAAACGTTAATCTTGAGACAGATGGTCTATAAAATTATATTTTTTGAGATGCGTGCCTGAATGTGAATAACATTTACAACATACGCTTATCACTACTGAAGAAAAACATATGATTCATATACCACTCTATTATTAGAAAAGTAAAAAAAAACAAAAAAAACTAAGTAACATAAAACTATAGATCTTTTTCATTTATTCTTTGCCATAAATATTTGCATAACTGAACTCTATATAATCGTGTTGCTAGAAAACATAGGGCTTAGGTCAATTTGATTTATACCCAAGGGAGTGACACACACCCTTCAGAAATGCACAGGAAATGTCATGATGAGGTCACACAGCCACAGTGACATCGTAGCACATAAGGGCTTCTAATAGGCAAGACAATGGTTGCTGAATTCTAGGACTTTTCATGTGCTAAATTTAACTTGATAATACATTGGATTAAGATTTACTTTTTGTAGCAAGTAGCCTAATGAACACTTGCAAAATGTACTGCACTGGTGAAAGTGAGAAACTCAAGAACGTCTTGAGCAATCAAAGATTACGCTAGCAAAGTATAGAAGAGGAATATTAGTTTTTTCTGTCTTTTAAGGGTACTGGTCACTCGTATAAATATTAAAAATTTTGAAAGTCTTTTTGTTTTCTTTTTTAATTTACTGGGAGGGTTGTAGATAAATAAAACAGCCTCCCACATATGTGGTAGAGGCTATTACAGTGAAGGAATTTAAACATGCGTTGGATAGGCATATGGCTGCTGAATCTAAGATGAGACGAACAACTGATTAAGTTTGAGTCTTAAGATGGGACTAATTATATGCTTAGGTCTGCGTGCAGCACTGTACAATTTAATTGTATATTTCTTCATTCAATTAGATTGTTGCCTTAAGATTTTACTCACGTCTGATGGAAATGTTTTTTATTCATGGAAAAGCTTTGAAACATGTTTAAAAATAAAGGTACTAATTCGCCAAACAGCCTTACAAAAAATCTCCTAACCTTGCTATTGGTTCCAAGGGACCAACATGTTTTATTTTTTAGCTTGAATTATACAAAAACTAAAAATGTCAAATTGCAAATTTTTTTTTTTATTAAACAGCAATTTCTGACATCTCCTTTGCTCTAACCTGCTTAATGATACATAATGAAGCTCTTGTATAAATCCATTAAGAATTTAGACCACAAAAAAGCTGACATTAACCACATTTCTTACTGTGAATAGAAGCCTATTCCTGAACTTGTATCTGGATTTCTTCTCAAGTACAGTGCCAGAGTGTTTGTAATGACATTGATTGATGGTATCCATTAAAAAGAGAAGTATGGCAGCCTTCAAGTGTCTTGTTATTTTAAATTGGATTTATTGTGAAAGATTAACTTTGAAAATATGTTTTTTTTTTCTTGCTATATAGTTCATTAAAACAGGTAGAATACAAAAGTAACAAAAAACATATAAACTTAATAGGTTCAAGCTAAGCATTTCTCTGAAGTATAACCAAAAACAATAAAATAGACATTTGATACATTTTCCAGCTGCATAGAAAAGTAACTATGTATAACAGCGAGTCATTTTGTGAAAAAGATAAAACAAGACAAGAATCATAGCTATTTATCGTAGCTCAAATGTAAGTATATATATATATAATATATAATATATATATATATATAAATAGGATCACAAAAGGTCATATTAGCATCTGTACTTTCAAGGTTACATCTAGTGACTCAGAATTTGGTCTATAGATTCTAGAATCATATACCTGTCCAATAATGTTTAAATTCCCTCATTATATATTATACCTTTGTACCACTTCTGTTGAGAGGCTGCTTATCTACCACCCTCTCAATCACCCAGGAATATGTTAAAGGAACTGGGTGATGATAGGGGATACTAGATCTCAAATGCTTCACTCTGCTTTGCTTTGTTTGCTGTCACTTTTGATTGAACATTTAGTTAGTGAATACATCATTTATCTTGGAGAAACAAATGATAAAACCCAAAATGTTAATACAGGGAAGAAGCCCTAGGTCTACAAGTTTTAAATATTTTAGTGAAATGCATGGGGAAAAGAAAGAAGAGGAAAGGTGATGAAAGGGAAGGGAATGTTGTAATCAAGGTAAAAATGTATAGAAATAAAAAAGTAAAATTAAAATATTTAAGCTGGGTTTTAACTAGCATAATATTTTACAATAATAACTATGTATATGTATATATATATATATTTATATTCACATGTATTTACATTTTAATGGAGTATTTAACATTGGCATGCTGATACCATTAAGTTGGTTTCTTTTGTAAATGCAGAATCATATTCTTTTTCATAACCGATTAAATTCTCCCAGTCTCTGGCATAATTGAATGGTAGATTATATTATAGATTTGTACAGTTAAATAATATAAAAAATACTGATCCGCAGGAAAAAATATGAACTTGGTATTAAATGTGCTATTTGAAAATGGTTAAGACCACCATAAAATTGTTAGCTGGAAAATGATGAATCTTATTATTAAAAATAATATCATAAGAAAAGGTGCAATAAAGGCTAAAGGAATTCCGATCTCAGTTGAAATACACATTTCTTGAGATAGTAATTATTTCAATGAACAACCAAACAATTATTGATAACATCTGAATGCCATATAACTGTGGTGTTCTGAATTCTGCAACAAATGTAACATTTTTTTGGTGTGGCCTGTTAAATAGCGTACGCTACACCTGAGACGACACACATGATTGGACCAAATGGCGGCTTTAAATATGCACCCAATAAGATAAGCAGTCGAAGTAGAATACCAAATAGTTAACAGCAGGCAACACAACAGAGCATTTGATGTATTTATAGCCAAATATTGATACGCTAATAATGACTAATAGTATGACTAATGTTCAATAACTGTCCAAAAGTTATTTGGAGTCACCCAATGGATCGGTACACTAGGCAAAGGAGAAACATTGCTACTAATTTTATATATGACAGCACATAATGTGACTCATACATTAACAGAGATACAAAGACACCAATGTAGATTAGTAGATGAGCTGACCAGAAAACCAGAAAACTGCTAAAACTTCAATTTTTATAGAGGTGGTCACATATACTGGTGATCAATTAATCAAGGGCATTTGATTAGCAGCACCTGTTTCCTATTTAGCATCTTAATTCACAAGCAGTAATAGTGTACTTAGTTTTCTATACATGGCTTCTCCATTTTGGCTTTATTTTTATTTTTTTTTAATAAATCATGACATGGTGTAATACGGCATGTGTTATTGTTCATCTGAGGTTGTATTTACCTAGTTTTTTTCTTCGTGCTAAGAAACAGATGATTGTTAGTATGTCCTGATATGTAAAACCATAGAATTCAAAGGTGTAATTTCTTTTTCACACACCTGTATACATATATACAGTAATTATATACATCTTTCTTAATTTAGGATGTATCCTCGGGCTGAAAAGCTCACCTGTACTTACAGTGCATCTCAATATCATGTAACATTCAAATAGGAAAGAAAATCTTTTGTTAGTTGACTGCTTTGCATTGAAAGCAAACTGCAGAAGAATTAGCTTAGTCAGTATAAGCCAAGCAAATTCCACTATTTGTCAAATGCAAATTGGATTCCAGAGGCACTAAGCACATATGCTAGTAGGTACCCATGGAAATAATAAACTTATGGTTAAGTAAAAGTTTGAAATGAACATTAATGGCCGTCATCATGGATAGCACCAGCACGAGGGAGGAATGGTTTCATGCCAGCCGATGCGTACATGTTTTCTTCCATTAATTAAGATTTTCAAGTGACAGCATGATGCCAGAGTTAATATGCTATAATTGAACAATTGTCATACATCAGTGCCAATTAACTCTAATTAAGAATTTGTTGGTGCCCCATAATAGTGCCTCAGTTATTCTGGTACTTTAAAGGGTAATAAGACTGGAGACAGTATACAATTAGATACAATTTTCTCTTTGCATGGCTACTGTAAATTAGAAACAAAATAGATATACGGTAAACATGGAGGATTATTACAAAGCCTGGCGAATATCTGTTAAAGCAGGATAAAGATGCACACCTATTAATGTCTAGAGGGAAATATATTTGTGATTTCCTGGTAGAACCTTTATGAAGAATCTAGCTTCTTCATATGTATAAATGTATTGTGTGTGCAGTATAGAATAGACTACACTATCTGAGAATGTAGTTAACAACCCATCAGTGTCTGCTTTTGGGTCATATAATATTAATCATTCCTTTGACAATTTAGAAACAAGTCAAAATGTTATATGATTAAAGTAATTAATTATGGGAAGGGTTTGGGCACTAAGTGGCACAAGGAATCTTTGTAGTGTTGCCCTGATTAAGTTTGGCACAGTAGATGTAGAAGCACTCCACATAAACCGCATAAAGATAATATATGTTCTACCCACTGTGCCAGAAATCTAAAAACGTACTTCATACATGTACAGATATATATATACAAAGCGTGCAATATCAAGTGTTATTTAAAATTGTCTGATCTGTGTACCATGCAGATCCTTGTATGATGTCATAAAGACCACGTTGTGATCACAGCCCCACAGTTCTAATCAATCTATAAAAAATATATATTTTTTTAGAAATTAATCATTAAGATATGTTTTTTTCCAGCAGCACTAAAATAATCAAAGCCCTTTCTTCAGAACCATTTGTTTAAGAAGACGCCATGCATTTTTTTACTAATACAATATGGTCCCCTTCGATTGTCTTTTCTTCTAACTGCACTAATAGCTGTACTTACCCAAGGCACATTTCTGTTTTACCTTTCCAGAAGTACATCTATTGAAGTTCCGACATTGTTAATGCACAATACGAGCGTGGCAGGCACATACTGATATCAGCCTGTTCTTTTCCCTGCTAATATTGTAATATTCTAAATATTCAAGGCTTCTCACAGCTGCTTTTTTAAGATAACATTTTCAAGAATCGACTTTTCCGGGAAGATTTTCTGTGATCGCTTGGATTCTCTGAAGAGTACTATTAAGCTTTATGCTAGATTTAAATGCTATCCCAGAATGTTTGGGAAATACCATCTTGATAAGGAGCATATTAAATATTTAGAGTTCTGAAGCAGTAACAAGGAATCATGTTGTGTTTGAATGTGTTATTTAACATTTAATGGTTAGCAGAATGAAAGATTATGGTGTAAACATTAAATTAAGTATACAGCTCATGAACATGTGGCGTATTTACTGTTTTTTTTGTCTTTTCCAGTGGAATATTGTCATCTATTTTGGTGACAATGTCGGAAAATGGAAACTAGATATAGCCATAGTGGTAGAAGAGAAGAATAGAGTCTTGGGCCAACGGCTTTTTCATCATTGGAAAAGATGTTGTCACGTGTCACTATTTACTTGGCTTTATAATTTGTATTGGAAAAGCTAGAGAGATCAAACATCTAACCTTTCTTTTAAATGCATATTTCAAATCTCCGAAGCAAACCAAACACATAGGCGTATATATAAATGAATGGATTGTAAAACCACAGCGAATTAAATCAGATTATTTTGCTTGTAGCATACATATATGTGAAATAAATAAATCTAGCCATATTGGTTCAAGAGAAGATAGCCGACATGTTTTCTTGGACCAACATAGGAAGAGATGTGGAGACACGCGAGCTTTTCGGATTTCGGTGCCTTTTCATGAAAGGATAAACTTAAGGGTATCCCAAACCAAAAAAAAATTAGAGCCATGTGCCAGTTAGACTTTGACATGTTCCAGTATGAATTAAAACTAAAATAGGAGGCCCTCATGGGCCAATGGTCTCTTTACTACTACCACGTTTCTATAATTGATTACCGTGAAACTAGACATAAACAAAATAAATAACTACATTTTGTTTAGCAATGCAATAAAAATGCATTAGCAGCATTCACTCTCGGCGCCAACTGTAAAGTCTGGAAGACCAGGGCATTTGGACAAATTGATATGCACGGCACATTGAACGATACATTGCATTTCACGTGAAAGGTATTTTGTTTCTTTGTAAGACCCAATAAACCCAACGAAAGAAAAAAAATCATTTTTTTGGAGAAGCGATGCCAAGTATACATGCTAATAATAGATAGCATGTAATTGTGCCCAGCTATCAATATGTCAATGCCAATTATATCACAAAATTGTTTGCAATTTCTTTTTTTTTCCTAGAAAGAACCGACAAATAATTGATATGGTCTTTATCTGGAATTTTATTTTATTTTTGTAAGATAAAAAAAAAATAAAAAACCCGAAACTTATACATAAATACATTAGATTTTTTTTTTTACTGCTTTGATCAAGGAGCTTGAAAACATGATCTCGAATCCTGGGAGGAAAAATATTGGTTAACAGATACCCTGCCTGGAAGCATCTGTATCACTCCAAACATCTCTAATCCCTTGCGGTGAAGGCAACAGATATCTATTTTTCAGGTCACGCACCTGAGAACATCTAGTTCTTTTCAATAGCTGAGATTTAATGAACTGTGAAATATTTGTTTTATTACAAGAGCTTCAGTTTACCTAATGCTGTTGTTGTTTTCCAGCAAGACTTTCTGCGTAACCTTGGAGATCTGATAGTTTTATTGAAAGTTTATAGACGATCCTTCAAAAATTCACAGAAGAAATCTTTCATTCATGCTAATTATTATGAGATAGCATCAGGGGCTGACTGACAGGCGGGTTTTAAAAACAAGATGTAAGCACAGTCAGACTCCATTTCCATCACTGGCAATAAAAGTCAAAACAGCCTTATGTATTTTTTAAGAGATGCACATGACAACGGGTACAATGATAAACAACGGTACTGGTTTCTGCCATTCATCGGAAAACATTATTGGAAAATATGGAAAATAACAAATAATTTAGTCCAAATTCTGTAATGTTTTTTTTTTTATATTAAAAAAAGAGAAATTTCCACTGCTGTACAGCTAAGATGCTAATACGACAATATATTATTCTGCCAAGGGGTAATATCATCCCCATGCCATATGGGTTAGTAATGTACGTAGTTACAATGGGAAGGTGTTGTTAACATCTCTGTATATTAAATGTTATTATAATACATTAATAAGACTATACTCCTATATAAACTAGCAATGAGTCCATCTGTGTGTACCCACAAGTTTCCAGAATGCCTCCAGGGTATTAAATGCCTCCAGGGTATTAGAGGCAAGTGTCCACCATATAAGGCTATAATATGGAATTTTTATACAGGAGGCTTTTTTCTTCAGCCCTACTAATTTTCCAGGTCAACACAACTAAAACCAAATTAGTGTAAACTAAAACCAAAAAACCCAGTTTATTGCAGATCCCTCTACATCCATTCATGATGTCACACCCTGACGTCATTAAGCATTGGCATCACATTATGTCCCACCTAATCTAAGGTCTGGCCACTGCACACGCGCAAACCACGTTTCATTGTACTAAAAACATAGGGCATGTGCGGCTAATGAAGTGCCAATCTATTGGATAGGGCTGTGGAACTCTTGGATGAGACCGTCTCGTTCATACAAGGATGACTAGAAAAAAATATATAATGCAGGGCACAATATAATATTACATCTACCACGCAACGCATGAGTGGAAAAAAATTAGGTACTTAAGCTAAGTTGACCTCAGCCATTGCACTCTGACACTTTCCGTCCCCAACAGGGTACAAGCTCCCGCGCAGCCTATATCTGGCCTATTAACAACATGGCGGGAAAAGAACAGCCAATCAGAGCACACTCAGCGGCCTAAATCCCTCCCATACTTCCTTTCTGGGTGGTTATATAGTGCCCTGTGTGCACTGACTGATGGGGTCATGCAGGAGCTTGTCCGAAAGTAGAACATTTCTGTTCTCTGATCTTACTATGCGTTATAAAGGGCCAAAAGAGGGATATGCTGACCCAAAATTACCTGATTATCTACATACTTTTGCTAATGATTATGCAAGGATAGCTGTGTACCTCTTGCAGGAAATGGTGACTGGGGCTGGCCCTTTATATTGGATAGTTAAACGGCATTCATATACGTATATACGGAGAATACTGCCACAAAAGAAAAAAAGAGTTCCACGGACAGTTCCAATATCAAGATGTTTAAGACCAACTTTCCCGTATTGATCTCCTTGTCTATTCCCTCCACCTTCTCCAACTACCACCACCAAACAAATATTTAATTAATGAAAACATAAAGCCCCTGGAGCTTCTGATACCCTGTTTCTGTATAAGTCTCCAACAGAGAATGATTATGTGTGCCCCGAGGATGGCACAAGGTATATCTTGTCACACCAAGATAAATCTCGATACATTCTGCAACATAATCTCTATTTCAGACCCTGGGGCTTACTGTACTTAAAAAGTTCTAATCTAATACACCTACTTATCCGAGCAAAATAAGTACATTGTGTCTATAACCTAGTATTTTTGTCGGGAGATAGTATAAAACTATTCAGATCCCAAAAACATACATCTAATGGTGAAATTATGTTGAGGCATGTTCTATATTGTTGGCTTGTAACTACATGCATAATAACCATTACCTACAAATACAAGATTTTGTTAAGGAGGTGTAACCCTGTGTGTTGGAGATTACTGATTTATCAAATGTGTTTTGTCATATTGTACCATAATGTGTGTCTTTATCATTCCTGGAATTAGCAAGGCTGGCAGGGGGCAATTGTACCATGGGCTACTGTGATCTGAATTTGGGTTACTACCTTTTGTTGTTGGTTGTACTTGCAGATCTACAGCCACAGGGTGAACTTGTCTTGGATAGTTCTGAGTAGTGTGGCAATGCCCACTGCCCTTCATTTCGGTTCCTCTGCTTCAGATAATGTATGACACAATCTCTGAACTTTCCCTAGGTGCCAAGATCCCTAGTTATGGCTCTGGGCTCATGGACCAAAAGCAACAAGCCCTCCCCTGCAGGTAATTCTACGTTTGGAGGATGTCTTTGAGGAACAGCAGCTAGTTTTGAAATTCTCTGTTGTTTCTTTGGATTTGGAAGTAAACATCCTTCAGTGGGAAATAAATGCAAATGAAAAAAAACTCAATGAAACTGCTGGAAATTTATAGTCAATATGACTAGAATTGAAAAAAAAAATCTAGACTAAGATTTAAAAGCAGGTGGTCCATAGTAAGAAAAATCGTTTTGTGCAGAAGAACAATGGACAATTTACATAGATGATGGTGAATTGAAAATAATATTTTTACAATGGCAATATTCCGGCATTCTTTTCTATTTTTTTATTATAATACTAGAGTGAGGTTGCCAAAGATAAAGGATTGACTTGCATAATTATATTATAGGGTTTGAGATGTGTTTAAATGCAGGTAAATTGTAAAATTCCAGTAATCATAAATTCTAAGAGGCTTTCTATTGCACATTTAGTCTGCATTTTTCATTTCTTCCATTGATCTAACTGGATTTTGTGCCAAGATATAATTTCAAGGGTATCATTGTCCAAGATGAATACTTTTTATTAGCTGTTTACAGCTTTCTGCAGTGAAGAACATTTGGCAAAGCTTGAGACCAAATTATTTCAGTTTAACCAAGAAGATTTTGATCAATGTTTTTTTCTTCTGCAGCTTTCCTATCTGGGGGAAAAAACATTTTGCAATGAATACAAATGTGACATTACTATTAGATTGTATTACGGACAAATGGCAAATAAACAAGATGGGACATGCAATATTACACAGATCCTTTTCAACGGCAAAATCAACATCAAATAGAACCACTGGTTCAAACAAAATGCAAAACTGGATGCATCAGGATAGACATAAGGGGGACTTATGTCACTGATTCTGTCATCAAACAAGTATTTCATATTTAGTCAACACCAGTAGACACCAGTGGTCTACTGGGGCAACACCATGGCTCTGATACCTCTTCACAGTGGCCTAACCCCTCTAGGTTGTATTAATGGGAGCTTCCAGGTGAGCTGAACATTTTAGCCCATTTATACCGCCATGCATTATGCATTAAGGTCAACCGCAGTGAGATTGTTCTTCAAGAAGCCTTGAGAAATCTCCCAATATTGACTATGCATTATACATGGCCAGCTCATACTCTTTTCAGGAGAATTACACTGTCCTTGGTCTTCTTCCACAAGAACAACATGAGTGTTTATTTTAAACTGTGGTGCAGATTTGTATTTTATTTTAATACCTTAGGTATCTTGACAAGCCCCCCATTTTATGCCCACTATTAAAATATAGGGCGCCATTGTGGTTTCAGGATGGAATATAATAGCACAAACCAGTATTAGGTGATTGCAACAAGGTTCTAAGGAGAAACATAATGCATAATGTAGATTAAGATGTTTAATTTCATCTAAATATTTGCGTCTATCGATGATACAGTATTGCTACTTTCTGAATCAAAATCTTACAATGTAACAATGGAGGATTCTATTTTTAACAACAAACTACAGAAAAAAAAACAATAATGCAATCTGTTATCGTTGCTGTGGTTAATGGTACATTTGTACAGATATGGTTATTATTGTGTTTCCCTTGTTGAAATACAATGTTGATAATCATTTAATAACATCTTCTGTTTATTAGTTGGAAAGCTCTGATTCCACTCTTTAACATGATCTACATGATATAATGTAAACCTGAATTTCAATATCTTATTCAGTGAATTTCAATGTAAAAAAAAATATAATTCCATGTTTTAATTATTTACAGCTTTATAATGCGATGTCCTGAATATTGCTTTATACTGTACTGCAGACATTTTTGGCAATAAACAGATCAATATTTGAGGTACTAGACTTGCTGTTAAACGTTTCCACCTGCAGTCCTGGCAACAACATCCCGATGAGGCTATGAACGCTGTATGCTGATCCAAGACTTTCGGCAAATATGGCAATAGGAACACATTTTATAAATCTGTTTCTCTAATGCCAATACTTGGCATCCAGCAATTTTCATTTGCGTCTTAAAAAAAAAATGGAAAAAAGATTACTCTTGATCATCCATGTTGAAAGCTAACTAAGAATAAATGCTGAATAGACAAAAATAATTAAATGGCATGCGATAAAATTATGAATATTCTGCATTGTAACAATATTTTAACTATAGTATGACCTAAATACATTTACAATGCTTGATGTAAAGACTGTGTATGAAGAACTGGAGTTACAAAAAAATAAGTGGATCAAAACCATTAAAAGGGAATAGTATTTTTAAATCCCTCTGTAAAAATATAATTAAGTAGCATACACAAATATTTTTTTAATTTTCTACAAAGTCAACTTTCTCAACAACTCTAAACAATTTAGCTTGTACCATTGTTCATCATTCTGGTCATGGTGACAGCACATTTGGCACTTGGTTCAAAATGTTCCTATGTCAAAAACATTGGCATTTGCAGACATTTCCAGTGCACAAATGACACAACTAGTTTTCCAGCCTAGCCTGTAACTAAAGCTATGATAGGCATCAAGAACCATAGGCATCTAATGTTTAGGAACTGTCACCAAACATTCCAACCCAAGCAAATGTGTTATCTCTAGATAAACCACAATGTCTGAATGGGGTATTACAAGAGTAGATGAAATGGAGTCATATGTTTAGATTGGGAAGATGAGCACTATTTTCAAGTAATGTTCTCCTCCATGTAGTGTTCCACAGAAACCCAGATAGAGATCAATATTTAATTATATCTCCAATTCTTTGTTGATTGCCCATCTTATCAAACCAACTCATAATGGCGGAGAACACCTCAATGCGCTACCCAGTTATCTCCTGCTCTACCTATTTCAGAATATTAGGCCTAGACTGTCCAAGTAAAATGCTTAAGACTAGAAGAAGAATACAATGTTATTCTATGTTTAAGTACAAATCATTCAATTCAAAACGACAGAATGTTGACTGTCTGTTTCTAAGTTAATATCATTCATGAATACTTCCCTGAATGTTAAAGACCATGTTATTTATAGAGCACCAGAAGATTCCATAGAGATAACGCATGTATATAAATGATTAAGCAACCTTTACTAAACAATATCATACCCATTCTGTGTTCAAATGTTAAGTTTTTGTAAACAAGCACATATTACACCTTAAAGAACTCATTCAATGCAGCAAATTAACTTTAAGACCCAAAGCACATTTTTCAAAGATTTTGCCATAATTACATTGCAGATAGGCAGATGTTACCCAAAACTATAAGAATAAAATCAATTATGAACACGATGTATTTTATTAACTTCTTTCAGTCTACAGTTAAGTTCAGTCCCACAACTTGCCAAGTAAATAGTTAATCAGCCCCCCCCCCATCCTCTGTAAGAAGGCTTACAATGCCAGTTGCATTTTAACGATACGGTACATTTTCATTGGTGCTCTTGCCAATTCTCTTTCAAATCATTTCAGTTTCTACTGTAGCCTCTAGCTATAGAATTCTTTTCAAGCAAGCAGTGAATCTGGATGAGCGCCAAGAACGAAAATAAAGGTGTTTTGGTTTAGAAAACTATTTAGAGTGGTACTTTAGCGATACGGTGTTCCTTAGTACATCTGCAAAACATTTCTCAGAAGTGAATTTTCATGTGAAAGGCTTCCCTTAATCATCAACAGTATTGTTAGCTACAATGGAGTTATTTAATTATACCCCTGGGTGCTAACAAAATAAATAAGGGAACTTTTCACGACTTTTTTAAGCAGCAGGTGCTTTCTCTATCAGCTATTCAGAGCTTGTAGTGCTCTCTTTTTGCTAATCTTTAGGCAAACACGAGACAGGTGAAGCTTAGCATGAAGTACAATTTACCAAACAAATAAGAAACTGTAATGAACATTTGGCCAAATGAAATATAACCAACATACTAGAAAATATACAAGTTAATAATTAGTTTTTATCAATTTTGTAGATGATCTTAATATTTGGATTTGGTGAAAACACTTGTGAAAGAAGAGACAATTCAACAAGATGTTGCTTACGTGTCAGAGAAATTTAAATTGGACACAAATAAAAAAGTGTGGCCTATATTCGGGTCAATACAGTATTTGTCAAATTTGGGGTAGTATGCGAGCAGAAGACCGACCCGTTTCTTTCATACAAACATGGCGACTCTCAAGTGCTTAAGATTTAGTGTGTGTTTGGCTGATTTTGTAAATCCTGATTATTCATTCTTATTCCGGGTTAGAACTTTGTATATTGTATCACTTGTTACTATGTTTCATTAATTTTTGCTTTTTTTATGTATTGTTGCTACCTTTTCAGTGTAAATATTGCTTTGAAAATATTTGGTCTCATGTCAAAGATTCATAATGAATTCTGTTTCAGATATGTCAGAATTATGTGAACAATCATTTAGCTCCGAAGCGAACCAACAAATCTCAGATACTGCTAAACCTACCCAAATTCTATCAACCAAAATAAATATAAAAGAATCAAATACAAGTCTGTAAATAAGAATTCCATTTTCAATCTACTTTTAATTCTCAATTTCGGCACATTGATTGCAACTGTCATGTTAAACGCTCCATCTTTTCAAGACATTTAATGATGGCTGTTATTTTCTTTTGACATTGATCAGTACTCAGCAGTCAAAATGCTTTTAGAAATGACTTTAAATATTTCTGTTCCTCTTTGTTCCAAATGAATATAGTTTGATAGAATTCATTTCTATGAGTTTTGCTTTGCCCTGCAATTTTTTTTGCATTCAAAAAATGTAATTTCATAGGTAGACTATAGATTGGGGGGGATACTATTCAATTACTTGTGATATATTACCCAGCTCATTGGGTTTTTTTGTTTGGTTTTTTAAACATTCAGTACTGACTGGTAAGAGATCATCAGATAAAGTCTCAGATATTCAGGGTACATCAGGTTTTGAGTGTTTATCTTCCATATCATACACCCATTTAAGTTACTTGGGCTTTCCGCATTTACTGCCTAGCTCTGTACACCTTCTACATTGAGGATAATTTTTAATTTAATTAATATTTATTTTCTTTGCTTCTTCAACAATTTTGGAATAATTGGCATAAAATGGTTTAATAAACTAAAATAAAAGGTCAAGGCGCGTTACCTCTACTCACTCTTTATGAAAGTTCTGGTCACTATATTTTAACAGATACGGCTAATTTCAGCTTCTACTTGCTGCATTATGGTAAATTGGAAATCTAGATCATAAACTTTAGCAATTCAGCTGACAGCATTAGTGAGGCATAATTCCAATACCAATGGTTTTTGTATTGGTTAAGGAAAAAGACCCTATTATTACAGGAAATAGAAGCATAGAGGTAACACATAACATGTTTATTTAAAAAGAAAAACAACAATTATACTTTTATACTTATTTTTTCTAAATAAGCTTTTGATATGTAAGACTAGAACCTGTTGTGACCAGATTATGTTTAGAGTGATCTCTACAGAAATGTTATTTACTGTGTGGAATTAGCTTTGGCTTTTATATTCTGCAGCTTATGACTCCTTGTGGTGCATGTCAAAGTGTACACATTAACAATAAATTCTGTATTATATCTACGCCATTCTAACCCTAAGATTGTATTACAAGTGACATTTGACCCACGAATTGCAAATCAGGAACATATCCTCTCTGATCTACACATGTTCACCCTCTTTTGTTAAGCCTTTGCATCACATAAAAGGTCACAATGCTACAAGTTATACTGTTTATATGCTGTGAGGGATACAATGTAGTTGACAGATACTTCTTTGAGTACATGGAAGTAATTTCTATCAGTAATGTCTAATATGAATTATAGAGAAAGGGTTCATTTTATGGATTTACTATAGTAATTGTCAGAGGCTGAAATAGTGGCACTGAGTACCAAGCAAGAAGCATCAAGCGAAGGTTTCAGCCCAGTAGCGGGATCGCGAAAGCAGAAACCATCTATGTCCTTGCCTGCTCCTACCCTGTCCTACCCTGACCTGTAGGCATGGTAACAAGACACATTTTGCACTGATGCAACCTAATTAAGCTACTAGCTAAACTATATTTCTATTTATTTATAGTAAATGAATGAGAAAATAGATGCCATGCCTCTGCTCTCCACTAACCCAGTTCTTTGGCCCCCCCAGGGTTAACCCTCAGCCAATGTCAACTATCTCCTATTCATTTCAAAGCATGTTCCTGTCACTTACTGTGGTTTATCTAGATAATATTTTAGCTTTTTCTAAATCCCACAAACAACAGGGATCTCACACCAAAGATGTTTAATAGTCTTGTGAGGAAAAGGAAAGTGATTTGCCGTGGCCGAGAGTGAGTTTGAAAAATCAAAGGTTACCTTCCTAGGGTACATCATTTCCACAGACAGTCTTCAGAATGACAAACAAACTGCTATTACCAACTGGCCGGTGTCTAATGACTTCAAATCCACACAAAGGTATCTTGGATTTGGCTTTTTCTATCAGTTTTATATACGGTTTATCATGGCGCCCATTACAGCTCTTAGAAAGCCTAACTGATAATTTAAAGCAATCCTGTGGTTCCACTCCTATTCTTAAACACCTTGATCAATCTATGGCCTTCATATTAAAGGCCCATGCCCCTGAGCCGGGTGATGGATCTGTTCTATCCCAGAGGAATAGATACCAATCACCCCCCTTTGTTCTCTCCTCAAGCAACCGTAAACATCCGGTGACTCCAAGAAGACAACCATTTTGGCAACCAAAGAGAATTTTAAGGATATCTTAAATAATCTTAAAACTATTTCACGTAACGTTGCATACAAAAGTAGTATTTTAAGAATGCACTGATGATTTCGTTTAGTGAGCATATTATCATGCTAACAACTTATCACATCATTGATCACGGACGTGCTCAATGCCATATTAGCAGGAAAAGCAAAAATATATTGACGTCAACCTCTTTTCCTTATCACAGAATATTTGTTTGCTGCTCTGTAATAATAATTCTATGAATAAAAGATAGTGAAATTTAATTAAAAACTCTATATAATAAAATACACTTGATGTATCCTCTGCCCGTGTATCTCATAAAATAAGCACATTATGTTTGAATAGTGAACTGCAAGCCATTAAGCATTGCTTTTAATTAAACAATAAAGAATACAACAGTTTTCCTGCTAATGTGTTAGTATTTGCTACAGCAATGAGCTTGCTTAAAAAAAAAATTAATTGTTAAGGAGTGTACTTAAGTATTATTGATCTTGCTGATATGCAATGTTTAACCTAACATTTAAAACTGATTTTATTCCATTATACGTTTGTGATGTAAGAATAAAAAACAAAGTAAGAAACAAATGGGCACTTGGATTCTAATAGCAATAAGCAATAAATGTCAGGCATCTAAAAATGATGAGCCCAATTTCATCTGGGCACATTTTGTTCTACTATTATGCCTGCGTGAATTTTGCTACAGGCAAAATCTATTACAGATAACGGTTAAGAGCCATTCTAATCTACACAGATAGTCATGGCAAAAATGCTAGAGAAAGGGTTGTTGGAAAATATAATATTGTAGTGTTAAATTGACACTTGTGGAAGCTAATGTGTTTTCTTCAGTTACAACCTTATTTAGCCTTGAAAGTGCTAATATATTAGTGTGCGGAAATGCATCATTATGTCACAGATTGACCACTTTACTATATATGTGACCTTGCTCAAGGGCATTGAACCTTGCAAATTCATTCTTATATCTTGGTTTTAATATGCATGGGTGTGTTGTGTAAAGTAAATACCCTTTGGAACGTTGGTTAACAATTTGTAGGCTTTCCATTTTAAGACCATTAGATTGATACATTTGATCATTTATGTAATGTAGGATTTGGTATTGATTTGGAAGCTCTGAAGTATAGTTTATATCTTGTACAAAAGAATAGAGTCTGTCCGTTCTTCCAGAAGTTTTACTATTGCTTTTGTCACTAAGCTATAGACATGGTTTCATAAAAGGGGAGGCAGTACTTTAATATTTCTAGAAATATGCAAAAATTAACACAATATAGAGGCTGCCCCATCATCAATGATGTACATTTAATTAATGGGTGTAAATCAAATCTGAAAATGTCTTTATTAAACAAATTTTAATTCCAACTTTTCGGCAAGCACTACTTCAAGGGAGATATGTCTACAGACTTAGGTAGGGTCAGACTGGCGGTGACGAGGTGGCCATCTATTGAAGTAGGTGCGGCTGATGATTGGATATGGCTGGACGCATCTTACATTTTTATGCGCACATAGCGTGTGGCGCTGTTAGCCACGTGCTAACAGCGCCACACGCGCTAAAGCTACGTGCCTTATCACCTTGTGAACTTTAACAGAAAATATTTGACAATGGGAAGTTAGATGTAATGTAAATCTGTGTAACAATAAACAGGTTTTTGATACATTGCATAATGGGACACTGATCTCCATCAATGTGCTTAAAACTAGTTAAAAATAGAGAGTCATAAATCAAATGAGATTACATATCTGAATGTGTATGGTCTGTAGGCTACCATTTTCTGTATATTATAATAGGCTAACTTGGGAACTTCATGGTGTAGGCTGCAGAAGGTTTTCCTTCTTCTTAGTGAAGGGACATGGTTAGTTGCAGGTGAGGGCAGGAATAGCCCTTGACAGCCTTCAATGGGTAAGGAATAGGAGGGAAGTAGATGAAGAACAGGTTTGGAGCGGACATGGTCAATTTCCGCATCCCTGTCTAGAAATAGGAGAAATAGGAGAAAAAAGAGACCCGGGGAAGCAGGGTTTCGTCCAGACAGTTCCCAGGTATGATAATAGGGTATAAAACATTGAAAGAAAATGTTGCATTTTGTTGCACCAAGTTTGAGTAGTATCAGGTACTCGGATCAAGTGGATGAAGCTCAGAAGGGGAATTGTATTAAGCTAGGAGACTTAATTAATCATAAAAACAATGCTATGCAGTTGGTTCCAATGTCAACATTAGTTAGAATACTAAATGTCTCTGAGTAAACCACATATGGTTAGAAAAAGAAACATACAGTATACGATAACTATAACGTAAACCAAAACCTTACAAAAAACAGGGTTTTATTCATGGAAAAATCTTTAAATCCACATTTCAAAAAAATTACAGGAAGAAGTTTGCTAAAATATAAGATACAGAGCACAATCATTGTGGCATTAAATGGGATGTAGAATAAGGCAAAAATAATATATCATCAGAAGCAATAAGAACATGAAACTTTATACTAAGAAATAGAATTTAATAATAGGACAGCACTGATTGCCGATACAAAAAAAAACAGAATAACTTTTGAGCAAACAAAACTATAATTCTGTTATAAGGTAGTATTATTTTCTCAAAATGTATTTAATTTTGTTGTTGTTCTACAAAAAAAGATATACACAGATGTTAAACAGATGGGACTCCATAACAGTAGCATATTATCCTCATTGTAGATAAATATTTTAGCAAACATTATAGTGCAAATACTAATAATTACATTTATATTGCATATGAATGCAAATTATTCTAGTATCTCAGTCCAGAAGCCATACAAGAAATCTGCAGAAACATTTTTAAAACAACATGAAACATCTACACATTAACAGAGGGCTATATTAATAACTAATAGCTCAATATCATCAATAAAAAAAATAATTAGAAAGTTTACGATTTAAATAGGTTTCTTTAAATGTTAATTGCATTTTCATATTTCAGTAAAACATAAGAACACAATTATATTAACTAAATAATGCATGTAGTAAAAGCAGTACTTTTTATTGCCACTAATAATTTGAGTATTTCATCATTTTTGTTGATTGTCTCATATTAACTTGTAATAGCTCATAGGTGCCATGAGTCACGAATTTTCCCTCACAATGCTTTTATTCTGTGGAATGATTATTGGGTCGACTGGTAGATTTTCATGTTCAATGACAAAATGGGGCAACGCAAATGCAACATTCACCATTCTGTGGGTAGGTATGACTAGAATCTAAATGTGGTTTTGTCGCCTTAGCAACCAGTGGAATTATCATATTGATTGGAATATTTATGGTTGTTATGGTGATAAAACCACTTTTCAGACTTCTTGTACATAAACCCCCCACTGAAATGACATAAATATTTTATCTGTAAGCCAATTAAGACAACACATATCTGTGAAGGACACAAGGTAGGATTCTATGTAGGTGGATCTTATATCACTTTTATTTGATCATACACGCTCAGTAGACTAGTCTAGGCAATAAATACTATTTTTCCCTTGGGTTAGAACAAAATAATGCATTTTTTAATTAAAAAAAAAAGTTTTTACCAGTTCTAAACAATATCAATGGCTGCCATTTTTACCAGCTGTCTACCTTAGTTAACAGTGACGTATGGTGCCCTTCTAAAGCACTTTATAAAGTTCTGTATTTTAGTTAGCATATAATGAACTAAAATAAATAATTCAGCAAAGATATATTTTGGCAGAGGATTAAAATATCGGGTTGAGAAATCATTTCACTGCAGTTCCGTCAGTCAAACAATCATGCATCATCAAAAATATCAAAACCATTGCTTCGGCAAATGTAATGTTTAATCTGTATGTTGTCACATTTCTCTGACAGCTACCTCAAAGCTTTGTATTAAACTAAATTTACTTTGTCAATCAAATGTGTTTTATAATCAGCTGTCAAAACAGTAGATGTATTTTCCTTTTTCAAGCAATTTGTAAGACTATATATATTTCTTAACTTCTATATTTATTTTTCTGCTTTTACTTTTATACACACTATCACTATGAGCAGTTATGTAGCTATATGATCATATGCTCACATATACACACAATTGAATATCCATGCTCACACACACTAACACAATCACACATCCATGCTCACACACACAAAAGTACACATCCATATAGAATCTCTATAGAATTTACCCCACAGAAATTAATTATAGCCTCTCCACTGCTCAACAATGTGTTACCTGCTACCTGGAATCCTAAGCGTACATCCTTCCCACAGAGCCCATGTATGAGTGTGGGGGAGTAAGGGAGTGAGTGACTGATCGTGAGGTTAGGTTATTTAGAGTAGCAGGCTCCCTCAGCAGCCATTTTAGCCTTAGGATTCTCAGTGCTAGGTTTTAATAAATTGTTTTGACCATTTTTTATACCAATTGTGCCTCATGTCCAGTTCCTGGGCTAGTCATGGCTGGGATGGGAGTTGGGGATGCTTCTAGGTGGGTTAGCTATGGTTCAGGATAACACTGTTCCCATCACCTGCATGCATGACATTTCATTTAGAAATCTACAGCCTGCAACTTATCAGTGCTCAGTAGTTGGATTAACTCTTAGTCTTTGATGATGTTCTGACTTATTCATGGTTTCTGGATATCCTTGACCTTGTTCTTCATCTCCTGTGTTGAACACGATATGCTTCTGTATCTTCTTCTTGTTTGGTGCTTTCTTCTTTGTAACAAGTTTTCAAGCCTACTAATTCTGTTCTGCAGTGGTTCAACCTTCGTGGATGAAAGGTTTCTTCTACAAGACTTATATAACTAAACATTTTAAGAAAACAAAGAAAACAACAACAAAGTTGTTCTAAGATTAACACCTTAACAACAATTGATGTGCCATGGGGATAAAGGAGCTTGGAAAGCGATCAACGCTTAGCCAGTGACACCAAAAAAGATTGAGGGTTACCATGTGATCGCTCTCCGGAGACATCACATTCACTATATTGAAAGGTAGTATACCACTCAAATATGGCGGCGTCCTGTGGCTGTAAAGAGTTTAGGAAGTTATCAGCAGTTTTATTTTCATTTTTTTCATTATTTAATGCAGCAGTTGAATTAAACCTATATTGTATCTATATATCTATGTATGATTCTGTCATAAATTTTATTTTTGATAAGGTAAGATTGTTCTAGTGTATGTTTATATAGTTCTTTCTCTGGTGAATGTTCTGTAGCTTGCTTATCGGTCAACGTCATAGTCTGTAGAACATCAACACCTGTGTCAAAAATGTATTATGTTAAAAAGTTCCATTATTTTTTGTCATTTTAATGAATGGAATATGGAAAATTAATTGGTACCACATTAGGTAGCAATTAGACATTATTTTATAGCTGCTTAATTATCCTGGCTTGCTCATTACATTTCAATCATGCCTATTAGAGACGCTTCATGTTAGATATTGCACTTTAATTGAAAAAGCACAGACCGCCTCATGTTAGTGTGGATACCACTTGAGAACTTTGTGTAGGTCATTTTAAAAATAACCACATTTCTTTTTTGATCTGGATTTGATTACCCATGCATGCATACATGTATAGGCTCAGCACTCAAATGGTAAGGTGAGTTTATTTCACACAGGCGACGTTTCAACAGACAGGTCTTTCTCAAGGCTTGCCTGTGTGAAATAAACTCACCTTACCATTCGAGTGCTGAGCCTCTGCTTCTTTATTTTGGATTTATTGAAGGACTTGGTGGTACCCTGGCTCGTGCACCACCTCACAACTGAGATGCTGAAATTTAAATTATTATTTGACTTTGAAACAGTAAACTGGCAATTACTATACTGGTACTACTGTCACTCATAATCAGTGTGACTCTGAGTCTATGTGTGAAGCACTGTTTCCCCACACCTCCAGGTCACATTCTTCTTTTTCCTGGCTAGGAATCAACGTGTGGACACAACCCCTTGTCCACACCCATAAACCCTTGTCCACTTAAAACTGTCTAGGGCTAGCCATGCTCCCATTCATTACTTGATTCTATTTACTGACATGGAAACAGCAGCAAAGTACCAAAGGATAATCCAAAAAGGAAGTCCACGCCAAAAGGTCAGAGTCCAGGTGATCAGAAGCAACATGAAGCAAAAGGGTAAATGGAACAACGGGATCATTGTCAAGTCCACACCAGGGGTCAATCTGGAGAATAAGGTACAAATACCACAGAATAACAATCAGGGCCAGGAACTACAATATTCTACCAAGGAAGCTAGCATGCCCATGTTAAAAAGGAGGTAGAGAGCATGGTGAGCCGTAAAGGAAAGGTGTACCTTCCAAATGAATGGTCGCTGATTCAGGGAGACTCCTGAGTAACCTTCGACATGACTTTTCCAGGTATGTTCACAACAGATATGGAACACAAATAACAACAACATAGTTTTGTCTAGAAATCATGACACTTTTTTGAATTTCAGCCATTTCTATTTTATACCAGCATATTGTATTTCTACTAACAACATTGGGTGTAAATTTAATAAGAAATACCTAAATGTTCAAAACAGCCTTTTGCCATATATGAAAATATTCTTCTCTTTTTTCTTTCTTTTTTTTTTTTTTACACGAATGCACACACTATATTCCTAGCTCACATATGAAATTGAATGATTGACAAAAATGTGAACTATGAACGTACCAAAAAAACTGTACAAATTATGTTGAGAATAAGTATGATGCATTGCAGTTATATCGCATTGATAAAGGCCACATGTTTTGATAATGGAAATTAACATAAATCTGATAAAGATGACAAATTACAAATATATATTATTGTTAGCTTAAATGTTATCCAATTTTAAATGGATATCTTACAAATACATATGCAAATATTAAGCAGAAGGATTACAAATTAAATTCTGCAAATGAAATCACTAGATATATGACTATGCTTTAAATAGTAATAATAATAATACTTTATGTACTGTAGGTATGAACCAGTTCCAACTTATTGTTGCTAACATAACAGTTTATATCTGGTGGCTATTTTGAAAGTTTATATGCATAATGGTGCAACATGATTGACAAATTATTAATTGTTGACATCACAGGCATCTCATTATCTTGTTGGGAATAGGATTTATTAGTCAACGTCTGGTGACTGACACCCCTGCGTAAAAGTTTTTTTTTCCTACTAAACAGCTTTCTGAGACTTGGAAGGTTAATGAGACAAGTTGATAACAATACCTTTTGAACAATATGGGTTTTTTTTAGATTTCGTTATGCACAGCTTCAGTACAAAACAGTAACAGTAAAATGAATGTCACCGAAGGGTCTGCTCTCCAAAGGGAGAGTTGCAAGAGAGTTGCGGTTTCAGCTCTCTCGCTTCACAATACTATGTGAAAGGATGGACTGGCCCTGTATTATGCATAATTCCTTGGGTGAAGAGACTAAATTCATCTTATTTAAGAATATATCATACAGGGCAAGCCAACTGCAGGAGAAGCTCATTGGGGTTGCAAGGACCTGCAACATCTCACTTTGGTAAACTGTCATGTCAACTCTCCTGTTACTGAATAAACACCATGTACACATTCTCAGAGGCTTATCATGTACCTTATGAGTATGACTATTATGGAAAGGGTATACAATGTAGGGTGGCAGCAGCCATTGCTGGATTACCGTATGTCAAGGCATCTATGTGCTCCACTATTTCCTCTGGGCTATTTACAATTGTTGTGTTTAGTTGGAGGTTAAGCAACTAGGCGCATACAATTACTGATTTCCTAAATATCTTTTAAGGCGAATGGAATATATCAAGAAATAAGTGATTGTGTCCCTGCACCACACTATACATCTAACCCATGCTTTGAAAAGTGCTTCAACATGGCGCATTCATCTAGGTTCATCCATCAGGTGGAAGCAACTCAGAAATGTAGGTGCCATATTTAAGAATTTGTGAAGTAATTTCAGAAACATTCTAATGATATTTTTACAAAAGGAATCTAGCTTCAACATAAGGTTAGCCTATGAAACTTTTTTTTTTTTGTTTTAACAGAAGGGTGAGATCTGTATACAAACGATAATGTGAAAAAAACAAATACCTGGGATTAATTTAAGATTTCTTTTGAGTAGATAATTAGATGAATCTGGTGAAATGTGTTTGCACAGTAAAAAAGACAGACTTTATTCATTCGTTCTAGCTGTCAACCAAATTCTTACTTTGGATAATAACATTTTGTCATCACTAAAAATATGCATATTAATATTCATATCATTATTAAACATTTATTTAAAATGCTGTACTGCTTTCAATAATTTCAGTTTGTATACATTATTATATTTTTTTATTATTATATTTTTGGTAAAGTGGTTCTCTGTAACATTTTCCTAACTTATTTTAGACATTTCCATAATTTCATTAGCCCATTGCGTATTTCCAAGCATTCCCACGCCCCTCGGACTAAACTATAAATCCACTGCGACTGTAAAAAAAACAAAAAACTAAATTATAAATATTCTATAACGTACTACGTAGAGATGCACATTAAAAAATCAATTTAGCCATGAACTAAATAGCTGTGAACAAACAATGAGATTTCTAAGTGCTGCCATCAAAAAGTATCCATCCAAAAGTAAAATGTGTTTATATAACCAACTATTATGTTCGAAGCAATCACACATTCATTGTTCAGTTGGTCAATTTGCTCGCTTTCTCTTTTCAGAGCACACTAATTCCTTTTAGAATTCAGAGACTAGGCCACTTGCCTCAAATCATATTGACTGGGTGCCATGGCAACAATATGAACCATGTTAAGAACCTTTATAAAGCAGTGTTTTCCATTCGGTCTGCTAACACGGTAATACAGTAGCATTTGCTTGCAGCTGATTTGTATTCAAGGCACAACTTTCTGTGTCACTCCGGCAAACTGTATCCAGAACACAAGATGGAGAAACATTAACATTTGATGTACACACTTCTTGCTTATTTATTCTATACATTCAGTGCACGGACACACTGCCCCCCGTGACCAAAAATCCCCGAGAGCTATAGTAGTCTGAAGAGAGAATATGTAACATCTCAAATAAGAAGAAAAAGCCCGTTAAATGTTCGGTCTTAATCCTGAAGTGAGGGCCGTGCAGGATTATGTAAAATCACTATAATGAGGTATCAGCATTTTGTTGATATGCGGACCAGCAACAGGTCATTTTCAAATAAATTGTTTATATGACTTGTCATATCCAACCCTAGAAAGCAAGATCAGTCACAATTACCCCAGTGCCACCTATGCCTGGTTTAATTATTTCATCAGAAAGCATATCCAACAGCCCCCTGAGCACTTCTAATTAACATACGGCACGGCAAAGTAATTCAATACTGAGGAATCCTTTTAAAAAACAAGATAATAGTTATAAGAAAACCTTATCACCTCACACATATTAACAACATGCAACGTGCCCATACATTCGTGCGGGTGCCAACAGCGTTAAGAATCTATGTAACATCTTGTTTATATCAACAAAAATAATATATAAAAATATAAATATTTCAGGAAACATTGCATAAATTATAATGTCAGCAGGCAACAACTGCTTGTTTCCTCCAACTTAGATGCAAGTTGCTACATAAGCAGGACAAAAAAAGCCAGCTCTTCATTGTAGCTCGCAATATTATTACCATTTTGTCGGAAGTTTGCGCCAGGCTATGTCCACTAGCGGATTTTATTTATTACTCCTGAGCAAGCTAGCGCATAGCTGGTGAAACAGGCTGAGGCAGCTCATTTATATCAAACTTGGAGGAACAATCTTCACTTTTTGGACGAGTGGAGGTCCCACTGATGGACTGGGTCCTGTTATAAGAGGTTTCCATCCATTTGGAATCATATATATTGCTGTTTTGGACATCATATATATACTTTACAACTTTTAGATATTGCACAATGTGCTTTTACTCTTTCTTTTATACACACACATTAATAGTTCCTCTTTTTAACTACTAAGCCACCAATATTATTTCTTTAGGCCAGCATCGGACTAACAAACACAAACATCTACACTTTTGTTATCTAAAATACACCTCTTAGGGGGAGAATTTTGAATGCTCCCAAAACTAACATTTTAGTATATATATATTAATATCTACCAAATTGTATCTTTTTTATATTGAAAATAAACAGAATATATTATATTTGTATACTTATATTCCGTTAATGGATTCTGATGGTATCTCAAACCACGAATGCTTTCTAAATATAATTCTGCATATCTTTAACTAAAACTATTCACTAAATAGAGAACCTTCACCATGGACTGAAAATAATTTTCCTTATCAAATTTGTGTTAACTATGGATGAAGTTACATTCAATTTATATGTAAATGACTTGCGAGTAATGTTCCTTCGTTGGTTACATGTTACAGATCACAGCTCCATTTTAGATTTTGACAAATCATGTGTATCTTCCAAGGAATTGCTGCATCTTTCACGGTGATAAGTCATCATATTTGTTAAAAGTGTCAAAATGTTGTGTTGAAGTTTCAGCAAACTTCTTGAGTAGCCAAAAAAAGAAACAAAACAGGTCAGCACAGCTGTTCCACTTATAAAATCATATTCTGGACACATCTAAATTAAATTTATTTGTATTCATTTTTAATGTAAATCATAATTTCATGCCCCTTTGTGTTGATAAGGTGTCTGAAGGCATGTGATATGAAATATGTAAAGTAAACATTAGTAAACTAATTTTATTAAAAAAACCCCCCAAAAACATGAGATTTAATGGAGTCTAAGGTGCTATTGGGAATGAAAGAGATTTCCGAGTATATGGTCTTTCAGCATTCTGGCATTGGTTATAGATTAGGAATTATAAAGTTTATAAAGCAGAGCCATCATTTTTCTTTTTCTTTTTTTACAGATCAAAAGTAAATGTGAAAAAATTCTGTTAATGAAAAATATACATCTGGCTTGTTGTAGATCAGGTGGCCCATTGCCACATCTCTACCTTCAGAAAATCTCCACGTGTGCAGGAAACCAGTGAAATGTCATTTTTTTCCCATTTTCAGATTGATTTTTTTTCTATGCATTTGTAGAATGCAATTTGACCAGAAAACTGTTTTTATTATGATTTTAGGGATGACTTGGCATTACTCACTCATACCTCATGCCACCGATGTAATGCAGTCAGCCTTATTGTATAATAATGAAATCTCCATTCTGCTTGAGTTGTTGTAGTGCCTGTGGACTTTGCTTTTCCTTAAGATTTAAATATATATTGATAAATATTTTCAACACATTGACTTTGAACAGGTTTATTTATCAACATTCTCTGTCCACTTTATTTTTTTTTTACAAAACTTTAAGCCAAGTTGTTAAAGTTTTAACTGTATCTAACTTAAAATATAAAATAAAAAAATGTATGATATGTTGGCCTCTATAGGAAGGTGGATTAAGCTGCTTATCAACACAAAAAACAAACATACAAACTAAAACCTAGCACTTTATTTCAGAGTCTAGTGGATAAACACACACGTGAAGTATAAATGACACAGTGGGATGAAACGATCGGAGGGTGCCATGATGACTAGTCTTTTCCTCCCCACACCCTCTGCGGTGGATTTTTACCACCATCTCTCTCCACTCTCATCTCTTATTTTCACTTTGCCTTGCTAACAGGGGCGTAACTAGAAACCTCAGGGCCCCGGTGCGAGAATCTGTTAAGGGCCCCCCACCCCCCCATCTATCTCTTTCTCACAATCTCCCCTCTCCCTCCCTAACCC